>SRPN01000031.1:0-119447 GCA_018360045.1 Claviceps capensis | reverse complement strand
ATGCGTATGTTTTTGAGTCCGTGAAGCCAGCTGCGTCGTTCTTCTTGCATTCTCTCACGTAAGCAGGGCAGCCCTAGATCACGTGGTCTATGTTGGGCAAATCGCCGGTCGGGCTTTTCAATGTTTGAAATTCTAAACAAAAGTGGATCCAACTGGAAAAAAGTGGGGGACGGTTACAGGTCATCTTCCCCTGTCAGTTACAGTTTATGTAGCCCCTCGTTCGCGAGGCCGCATACCAGGTGTGGTTTACGGAGTAAAAGCATGTGACTTGCCGACTTTGTCCCCAGCGTCGCAAGTTGCACACAATTGTCATACACAGATATATTGTTTGTCAATGAATCCAAAAGCCGCTTTTCTTACTCCATTCAGTAGTACAAGTCCATATAGTTACATCAAGTAATAAAGTACATACATACAAGAAAGATAGACCGACATTATGTGCAAATACATACAACAAAAACACTTGCGCCAGCGCCCCCGTCTGGTTGTTCGGCAATACATCATACAATATCTCGTTCCCCGTCGTTGTCCTCCTCATCCACAGTGATGTGAGGTCATATAAGACGTTCGCCAAGCATCTGTCGTCATCATGATAAGAGCCAGGTGCAGGCAAGGCTGAGTGCAAGTGCAAGTGCAAGTGCAAAGGGGGTTTCATCACGCCCCCGTGCGTTGCCTCTGAGCCTTGCGTGCACTCTCTGGGGCCCATTCGCCTGTGTAAGAAAACTCATCATGATCGTGCTTTGGCTGTAGAGCTTCTGAAACTGACATGGACTCCTCCATGGGCACTTGATAAGGTTGTGCATCATGGAGAACATTTGCCACGAGTTTCTTAGGCTTGTACGTTTTCTCGGTGGCTTGTTTGAGTGGTTCTTTGGGCATAGTGACCCGTCGTGTCTTCCTGACTTCTTGTATCAGGTTCGCTAGTTCCGTGTCGTCGTTCAGGAGCTGTGCTTTAATGAACGTCGGCTGATTGCGACTAGCGTCTCGAAGTTCCTGCATGACGGGCGTCCGTGGGGAATACGAGTAGTTGTCGAGACGTGGGGCAGAGTGCTCTTTAGGTACGATCTCTGGGTCCAGGAAAGCTTGCTGGCCCTTGTCGAGGAGCTTGAAAATATCGAGACTTTCTCCCGGCGGCAAGGGTGTGGGATGGCTCGGTGTGATGCAGTCCATGTCGACTTCTTTGCGGAGCACGTGATCAACGTCTATGGCAGAGAAGAAGGCGCACGATTGAGGCACGTCATCAATGCCAACTTGTTGTGAAAACATGGCGCGCGTCCAGAGGTTGGCTACCTGCAGAGCCATGGCTGCCCTGTACTTGTCCTCTGCCTTGACGACGTATCGAATCTCATCATGCACCGTGATAGCCAAACGTGCGTTGATGTTGTACCTCCGCACGAGGAAGTCCATGGACACCACGAGTAGATGAAGGTAGTCGACGCCGGATGATTGAATGGCCCAGTTGATTCGAGAGGTCAGATAACCACCTCTGCTGCTGAGGTTTCGGCTCATGAGAGCTTCCGTGATGCCCGCACCTAGTACGAATGTTCGTGGCCGTTCTTGCTCCGCAAACTCTTCAAGCTTATTGAACACAAACGATTCCGTGCCTCCCCGCCAAAACGGCCGCGGGTGGATAGCCCTCCGATTCGTTTTCGTGCCCTTTGTATTGGCGTAAAGCCTGCCAGCTGTTGCGTTCGCCTGTTCTTCAGATAGTTCAGGGTTAAATTGACGCAGGAGTGTAGTCGCGAATTTCAAGCCGGCACCGTAAATTCGACCATAGTTGAATACCTTAGCATCATTTCTGGTAATGCCCAAGATCGACGCAGTGCGAGAATGCATGTCTGTCCCCTCCGCCTTGACACCTTCCAGTGTCATGAAGCCGATCGCGTTGCCGCCGTGCAACTGGAAGGTGGAGTCGCCTACCAGGCTGGCAATCCAAAGCTCCTGAGAATCTACGTCAGCTCCCACGAAGCAGTAGCCATCGGGAGCCTTGACCATAGCCTTGAGTTCTGAGCCCACGCGATTCTCCTTGGCATTGCTGGCCGTCAGCCACGTCTTCTCCACAGAGCGTCTGGTGATGGTGCCCATGGGAATGATTTGTGGCAGGATAAAGCCGTCTTCCTCCTCTTTGCGTTCGGTCGCGTTCAGATCGCTCTTGTACACGACCATCTGCGACATGATCCTATCTCGTGCACTGATCCAGTAGGAACAAGACGAGTTCATCTCGAGAGCTTCTTTGGCATATGCGTACTCTGACGAAAGAATGCCCTTCTCAAAGTAGCTCAGGTAGCTTTTGGCCATGGGGTTGGTGCATCTAGAGGTCGGCCCGTCTTTGTGGGGAAGCTTGAAGTAGTCGTGTTCCTGGTCGTCTCGGAGCAAAGCCTCTTTCTCATCAAATTCGCACTTGATCATCTGCGCTGACGTGTATTTGTCGCTTTCGCCTTGGGTAACTCGGAAAGTCCATCCATACTTGTCAGACCAAAACAGTGGATGCCCATCCCAGGATAGTCTGAGAAGGATAGGGGCGATTCTGGTTCGCACAGAGATATTGATTGGAGAATCACTTGAAGGGAACAGATTTCTGTACCATTGAGGCTGGCCAGGTTTCTTTTGTCGGGCTACTGGTCGCGGTGGCTTCTTGGCTGTCCCCTTGGTCATTCGAATTTCCTGCCCGGACCAATCCAACTGTTTCATCCACGGATCATTCTGCCACTGGTCAACGTCGTTCTTGAGGGCCAGCGCCTTCTCTGTCAAGCCTATCAGTCTCTCTTGCACAGCTTCGGACAGTTTGTTATATGTCGCTTCGGTATTGGCAAGGTAAGCATCCCAAGACCGGTTCACCGGTAGAATGACAGAGGAAATGTGTCGTAATGCAGCGAAGCTGACAGGATGAGGACAGACTTCCAAAAAATTGGGGAATACTATTTGATAGATTCTGTGCGTGACGTCAACGTCATTCGCACAGTAATCAAGAAGAGAATCCAGCTTGGCGAGAATGCCGTCACGGTCGAGCTCGCCGAAATCATTTCGAGTCGTCTTCTCCATTGACACGTTCAGGTGGAATCTGGCCACGTCTCGCAAAGAGTTCACCGAGCTTCGCTCTAGCCAAAGTTCTTCATCTTCTTCTTCGTACAGTTCCGCTATTTCATCGCGAGTAAGACCGCTTTTCTCGGCCAATTCGCGGTTTTTTCTGTATTTCATCCAAGTTGGCCGTTGACGAGAGCACATTCCGTTGACAGCAGCATGTAATGACATGGTGTCGAGAAAAGCGTTGTTGGACTGTTTGATGTCGTACTCTTCAAGAATTCTGGCACGATCAAAACCAACGTTATGTCCAACGATGACCCGATGTTTGGTGGGATCGCCGAGAGGGATCAGTTGGCGTTCGTTCGTTGTCTCGCCCAAAAGCCAAGGAGAGAGCCAGGCATACCAAGCCGTAGGACTTGAGGCGCACGCCATGATGGCGAATGGGTTCTCTTTATACAAGACCTCTGTGTCGAAGCACAGCATGTCTTCCTCCGGCGCGTCCACGGCTTCGCTCTGCCCATCTGGATAGTATTTCGTCCATCCGCTTTGCCTCACCCATGTTGTAGGCTTCGGCGGACAGTCTGCGCCAGCAAATGTTTTCGCAAGTGCCAAGTAAGGCTCCGAAGCGTCAGAGCCGAGCTTGTAAAAATGTTCATCGAGAGTGCGTCCCTCGAGTCGTGGAAGATCGAACGCTATAGGTCCGGAGGTATCGGTGTTTCGGCCCAATAGGTCATGCCTTTGTAGATGATCTTTCGATAGCTCAACTAGATTTGGGGGCAGTGTCGCGCGTCTGCCAGGAAAGACTTGCTCGAAAACATGGGCACTCAGTTGTTGAACGCCAATCTCGTTGTGTCTCGCCTCAGACGGGACTGGATTGGGACAAGAGTTTAGTTGCGCTTGAACGATCAGGTCAGACGAAGAGAGGACGTTTGCATACTTGCCAGGCTTGCATCTTTACGTTGGACCACGTCAGCTAGCCAGCGAACATGGACTTGCAAGGCCAAGCGACGGTGCGCCTGGTGGCGAGCAAGTCGCACGAAGCATGCGGTTGAAGTGCGCTGGACATGGCCACTTATGGAAGACAGTGGACTCATAAGCGACAGCGCTGCATCACCGCAAAGCCTCTATGGCTTCAATTCGTTGCAGCAGAGTCCAAGAATGGAAAGCTTGATGTTGTGAGACGTGGATCGGGAAAGGTATGAAGGATATTTAAGGATCACGAGGCCGAAGGGGGCGACTGAAGTTGAGCAACGCAGTGAACCTCGAAGGTAAAGAGATTTTCCCGCCGTCATTTCTGTAGGTCTCAGTGGCACTCACTGCTTAGGGAAGAGACGAGGCACTAGGCCCGAATCGGAGATCGGTGTGGAGGTGACCTCCAATCATCAATGCGTCACTGGTGACTGGTCAGAGCCATCCCCACTTTCCAAGCACCACTCAAACGCCACCGGGCGTTGGCACCGCCCGAAAATGAGCCTCGGGGTCTGAACAGGTAGCGAAGCACACAAGGCACGAATCGCCGCCCATCTATCGTCCGCTTCTGTTCATCGTCTGTTATGCTTCACGACTCAGACGTATCGACGTGTCCTCGCCTCCTGCACCTGGCGTGATACCCAATGGCCACGGAATCTGTCATTGGCGCAAGGCCCCTCCGAAGTCCTCCATCTCTGTCCAGGCCGACGCTGTCCTCCGACTACTCGCCCAGACACCATCTGCGGAAGTCACCATCTCTATCACCCACGACCCGACGACGTGCGATACGCGCTGAGAATTCGGCTGTCTCGAAGCCCTCATCCTCACCTTCGCTCCGCCGCGGCGAAAACAGCCACACGACGACCGCCACCATCGATCCCGTTCATCAGTGGGGCGAAGACACAATTACCGACCACGCATCATCCACCGGTAACACCACGAGGCAACTTGGCGCTGGGGATCTGGACGACGATCTCTTGAACGTCATTGCTGAACACGACTTCTCGTCGCCGTCGAGTTATCCATCATTCACAGCGGATCTACTAGCGGACAGGCCATTACCACGAGACCCTCGTCGCCGTTCTCCCTCCTGTGATCGTTCATCTGCCGCGCCTTTGACATCAACAAGGTCGCAGCTGTGTCCCTCGCCTGACAGAGAATCGCAAGCTACCAATTACTTTTCCGATGAGGACCGTGATGAGCAGATGCCTCAATCGAACGGCTCTCTTCCGGATACGATGCCGTCATCGCCCCGACAACGACGCATGCACAGCGAAACGGGCACCCCACCTTCGGCCAAGCAGCAGCCGACAGTGGCACCAGCGAGCATGCCCAATAATGCCATGATGGATCCGTGGGAAGTGGTACCGGTGTCAGATGACGACTTGTTCGGGGATAGCTTTATGCCGCAAGATGTAGAATCAGTCTGCGGCGAGGAAGACTTGACGACGTTGGACTTGACCGAGGCTACAGAGGTTCCTGAACATCTGACAAAACCTCCGGAGCCGCCCCGTAAAGTGCAAGAGATGATCAAGATCTCCAAGTTTCAGTGCGTCATATGCATGGACAATGTCTCAACTCTGACAGTAACACACTGCGGTATGTTGCTCTCGCGATATAAAATGGCAAAATCTGTCCTGCTTTCATTTCCCTCGAATTATCTATACAGACACTTCGCCCAAAAACTAACATGCAATAATGTTCACAATTAGGCCATCTATACTGCGCCAAGTGCCTACACTCCTCGCTGTACGCGGAAGCGACCAAGAACAAGTGTCCCATGTGTCGAGCAAAGATCGATGTGAAACAAAGGGCTCTCTACAGTAGCAAAACAAAAGGGTTCTGGCCCCTGGAGCTGAAACTCATGACAGCAGCGAAAAAAGGAAAGCGGAAGGCAGGGGAAATATCGTGAGGAAGCGTAAGTGGGCGTACCTCACACCAGCGAAGCTTACCCAAATACAGATTGCTCCGCTCTATCCTGCCATGCAGCGCAGATGATGGAGCTCTCGCATCACGAGAACATGAGTTATGTGCAAAATGGTACATGTTTGACGACGACACGACTTGATTTTCACGCACATTACACCAATGGAGGCATTCTCTGCCTGCAAATATGTGTATGACTGAACCATCAATATGGCGGCGGCGACTTTGGATCGAGCCGGAAAATGGTCAGCAAGGGTTCCGACGTGCGTGGCCGCTCTGCTGTTAACTGAGGAAAGGTCGGTTAACAGCCAAAAGGCGTCTCTTGTACCACCGCGTCTACTCTTCAACAACAGACACGCGGCGTCTCACGCCAAACACATGCACTCTGCGTGTGCGTTCTATTTTTGTATTTGTCATTTTCTTTAAATGAGCATTACAACAATTCCCCCACTCAAACTGAAGTCTGTGCTCTCATCATGGTCCCATTCTATCAACAGGATAGAGTAGATCTCCAACTTCTTATGCGGACTCTTGTACATATCACAAAACACACCCCTTTCTAAGCAGAAAGGAAAGGGAATACATAAAGCGGAGATAGACCAAAGTTTCACGTCACGCTATGCGTTTTGTGTGTGTATTGTCCTGGCTCTCAGCGCGCTTACTAATTCTGTCGTCCTCCGAGAGAAATAATATCAAGGAAAAAAAAATCAAAACAGAGCCCCGTCAGAATATGGTACCCTTCTCAAACAACATGTGTGAATATCCCTCCTTTCATCCCAACGCCATAATGTGTGTTCGCGCGCCTACATATTCTTTTGGACCCTGGCTTAGTGGAACAGCGAACGAGTTGGTCCAACTGGGTCCATGGCCGTTTCGGTCTCATAATCAAGAAACTTTGTCGCCGCAATCATGACCATGAGTGCGTCGGCGAGATCATCGATTTTCTCATCCAGGACAGAGTTGGATGTGTCGCCACCGATGCCCGCGCTCCTCTTGAGGGTATGTGTCACGAGCATGCGGTGGTCGGTGAGGAATTTGCGCCCTTGGACAATGTTGTGGCTGCCTCGGCTGAGGAGGGCGGCGCCGATGATGCGGACGACTTTGGCTAATAGGTCGTAGTGTTGCTGCAGGGCTTCGGAGTTTTGGGCATCGCTTTGGAGTTCCGGGTCGGCGGTGAAGAGGCCGGATGCGTCTATGGCGCGGAAAAGGTTGGCGTAGAGAATGTATTTGGCGCCCGAGCGAGACTGGGCTATTTGGAGGAGGAGGGCCAAACGGGCGTTCTGGTAGTTTTGTTGATCTGTGTGGTCTGGAGCAAAAGAAGGGAGCATTAGTGGTAGTTAAGAAAGGGGGTTCGCGGTGAGAATTCGGCAACACTCATTATACATTGTAAGGGGATGGAAGCAAGAAATTCGTACCGGAAGCATATGCGTCGTGCCACTCGTTCATGACGTTGCGGAGAGAGTCGACCACGATACCAATAAAGTTGAGTCTATTGAGCGTCTCGACAACATGGCTGTCATCTTCTTGACGACCGACATGAACAAAAGCGTTAAGCAACACCAGAGCGGCAGACTGGCAACTAGGTTCGCCACAGTAGGCGTCATCACAAATGACATTAATCAGCCTTTCGCCGTAGATTTCAATCGTCTTGGTTGCCTTAGGCCGTGATGGATCCAAGACTCCCTGCTCCGACATGTCCGTGAGATATCGATAGCAAATCTCATAGTATACTGATCGAAGCTCGGGAGTACCAGCCCACTTCCCGACAGCCTGCAGGCATATCTGGAACAACTGATACAGTTTGTCGCTGACGAGGTTACCAATCGACTGGCCGTGCCTGTCGGTCGGATTCTGCCTGCCCAGCTCCAGCTTCGACAACAAGACTCTCGCAATCGTCGCCAGCTCAAGCGCCTCACCTGGCCGGTCTGATGCGAAGACCTCAAGGCTTGGCAGTACCGCCTGCAGCGCTTGCAGGAAGAAGGATGTTTGCGCCGTGCCCTTGTGATCACTGCACTCAATCATCACAAGCAGTAGCCTGGTCCATGACCTCAACACCTTGGCGCATTGGGTAGCAATTTGTCTTTGACTGTTGACAAAGAGAAGGTATTCAAGGATCATCGTCTCCTCTCTTTCGATCGCAGCAAGATCATGAGCTATTATGAGGGCACCCTGGCTGTTAGATTCGCTTCGTTTGAGCAGCAAAATTTCTCGCACTCGATCTATGTTGTGAATGGCATTATCATCAGCATCTTTCTCCAAGCAGATACTGACGTCCAGGTCATGATAGAATTGGAGGGGCGGAGGCGGTATTTCCCAAATGCCTTCTGGAAGAAGAAAATCGAACAGATCAAACACAGTCGGCGTTTGGATGGGTTCATTGCCATCCCCGATGACCTGACCATTCAGGGCATCAAATATGCGTCGTTTCATGCTTGGCACCTTGCCTTGAGATATCATGCACAGCTCCATAGCCATGTACTCGAGAGCAATGCTTCTCAAGGTTAAGAAATCCACTAGCGTCGCAGCCCCGTCGGTCACAGGGAAATGGGGGAGTGCAACATTCTGTCCTTCCCAGAGAAGATCAGGTTGAATGACGGTTTCGCGAATGAGTAGGTGGAACAAGAACTCGTTCGCACGCAATTCGCTAATTACAAGAGAAGACGAGAGGGGCGAACTCCAGAGGATTTGAAGAATGCGCATCGCCTTGGCTTTGATAGCAACCAGCCATCGGCGCATGCCCTCAGTATCTCCAGATGGGATCTCCATCAGCAGTCGGAGCAATGTGTGAAATAAGGATGTTTGATTCGAGAATGCTCCGTTGCTCTCAATCGTAATGGAGGCCACACCGCATTTAAAGCCGAGCAGCAAGTGAGCAATCGTTGGCTCTTTGGGGGTTGTGCTGAGGCAGTTGAGGAGAAAATCCAAGATGTATATTTTCGTGATGTAACTGGGTGACTCGGCCTCACGACCAGCCTCAAGAGGTGTCATGAGGTCAGATATGAATGAACGGGATATTGACTCGTGTTCTCCGTTGGCTTCCATCGCTACAATGGCCTTGTTACGATGAGAATGGCGGCTGGGTCCCGACCACATTGCTGCAATTTTCGACGATGATGACATCTTTCCAAGGAGTTTGAGACAAGCTAACGTCAGGTCTGGATGGCCAATCCCGCAGTAGTTGCCCAAGTCCACCACGAGATTCAGTCGAGTAACGAGACCGTCTTGAAACGAGGCGTAAGTTGCGTTGGCGACGGAACGTAGGCGGCGAGCGCCAGACTGCGCTTTGATGAGCGGTCTGACCAGGTCAAGGTACGTGGCTTCCAGATCAAGAACCTTGGTAATGACTTCAACAGCTCTCAGTATACCGAGAATTAATGGCGAGTCTGGAGCTGCATTGCCGACATCTGCCGGCTCTTGATGTATCGTGTTGAATAGTGCAGTCATGACTTTGTCGTTGAACATCCACTCCATGACTCGCGCGAAAGGGTGTTTTTGAACATATGTTGCAAGGTCTGTGGCGGCAATGACGGAGTCAATATTGATCGAGGTCTCATTTGCAACAACGATCAAGTCCTCGTTGAAGGTAGACATGCATGCCAGAATGAAGTCGAGGCAGCTTAACCGCAGCACCCGAAGTTGATGCTTGTCCTGTAAGTCATGGACCTTGTTGGCAAACACCATGCCCGTGACAAAGTCAACGTACACTTCGATGCCCGGTTTTCGTGAGCTTGACCCAAGGTTGTCGGGAAACGGAAGAGAGTCGTTCAATGGGCTGCTGTCAATTGCAGGCGAGACCAGCGAAAACAGTAGCTGCACAAGAGATTCTGCGTCTTCAAAGCCGCCGCTCATTTCATCTAAAATTCGGTCCATGGATATGAGCGGTGCAGGCTGTGCTTGTCTCGCGGCTCCGGCAGGGGAATCAGTGTAACCGCCAGTCATCCAGTTTTCCAAACAAGCCCACATAGCATAGCATTCTTGCGTGGTTTTCCTCGACACGAGAGCTTTCAAGGCAAAGAAGACGCAGCCTCGAAGCCTTGGGGGGACAGGACCGCTGGCAAGCTCGTAAAGCATATCCACCATGTTGTAGTTGGGGTTCTGCAGTAGGAACAGACGCGTGGTTTCGCTCTCTGTGGATAGTTTGGTCATAAGACGGAGGTAGCACTCAAGCAACATGGCTGATTCTGGTTCCGTCTCGACTACATCTGTAGACGGTTTCCCACCTCGGTACCTTGAAGGCTGAGCGCTTGCCGGCTTCTGTCTGATCTTGTCAGAGAAGAACTCGAGTTCTTTGAAGATTTGTGTCCAGGTAAGTGATTGTGATCTCCTCATTTTCCCTGACGACTGATGGCCATCATCCAGTAGGAACTCATGAGCCGCTGTGGCACATTCATCATTTCCAGCGATAGCTTGAAGCATCTCACAAAACGCAGTCACAAGCGGGGTCGATGCCCGCCTGGACGCCCAGTGCATGAATCCCGCAAGATTGCTTTCAGGATCTGACCAAAAATTGGAGGCCGCGTCTGGTCGACCCTCATAAGCGTAGGCTATGACGAGGAGGAACCTCTCCAGATCCAGATCCTGCTCGTGTGCCTGGCTGAGCTGGCGTTGTTCATCTTCCTCGACTCGTAGTTTTCTTAAGACGTCCGGGAGGTTGGAAATAAACGCATCTATAAATACCTCTATCTGTGCCATAAGACACAACTGAAAGAAGCCAGCGAATTGCACAGAATCGGCTGCTAGAATGGATGATTTTCTGGTGAGCCAGTTGCGCATACCTACGCGAACTGAATCGTGCCAGTCGACGGGCTTCACGTCTCCAGCAAGGGAAAGCAAAAAGTCGAAGGCACCATCTTTGAGGGCATCAAGGAATTGATTCGAACGTTGCCGATCCTCTTCATCCAGGTCGGTGCCGGGGGGGATTGCCGACTCCGGTGGATCGTCAAGATAGAAGCCGCTGTACTCGGACAGCCACCAAGCTCGAAATGCAGCATGGAGATGTGGTAGTGGCCATGTCGAGTCGTCGCCCGCTGGAAACAGTTTGCTATGCAGTTCTCGCACTCTGATCAAGTCATAACCGCCTTCCTCTGAGCCAAAGAGGGATATATACGCGCCCATAGCAGGAATCAAATGTGCTACTCCATGTTAGCGTTCAAGAAGCTAGAGCAAAAATTGAAGGCGGGACAGTGAGCTGACCTAGTAAATTGTCGTACTTGTCCACTTTTTTGAGTGTTGAAACAAAGTCCATAAAGTCTGGCATGTCTGCTTCTCTTTTCTCTATGCAGCGACAAAGGATGACACCTAAGAGCTCATGCTGCTGGATCAAGCTCACTCGTGTAAATTCCACGGCCTCCATGTCTTCGGCGAGCTTTCCGGGCCTCGCTGAGCTGAGTGCTTGAGCGGCGGCGATTTTGTCCGCCATCTTTTGCAGCCAGCTCTTAGTTTTAGACATAGCAGCCATGCACCTCGGAACATATCGCTTTGCTGCAGAACGTCCGGGCTGAAAGAGCCGTGTCGCCACAAACACTTTGATCGTTCCCAGAGCGCTCGTCTCTTCATTCTCCTCCTCGGCAATATCGAGGTCTAGAAGGAGTCTCAGAATATCCAGTACATATTTGCGTTGCTGGTGAAACCGGATGACACCACATTCTAACAAACTTCGGCCGAGGACGGAGCGATCGTCTTGTGATTCGAACAGGCATTTCGCGGCATCGACTTCATCGACATCGAGTTCGTCAGACAGCAACAGCGCCTCTTGTTGAAATCTCTCGTTTATTGAGACCTCCGTATCCTCAAATCTCAATCTTCCTGCTTACCAATTAGTGACTTCCCACCTCAGTGTTTCACCGGCGACGGAATGGCTCACCAGATTTGATTGTGTTGCGACTCTGATCGTTTCTCGACGGACAGTCAAGTAACTTGTTCAACTCCTTTTCAAATATCTGCCTTATAATGTCGTTATCCAGGCTTTCGATGGTATCTCCGAAACCAGCGTTCAGCGCGATCAGTTCGCGATGGAAGGCTTGCAACGCATCCAGAACTGTGATTTCCGCCATTGTAGTCGTTTGACACTATCGCATGTCGGAGTCCCCCCAGTCGAAAATAGGTTGAAGGCAAATCAGCCACTCAAGTAGCTATACACTGGGTTGTTGAACAACCACAGTTCGTCGCAGATCTGATCCAGGCACGGGATTGACGACAAGTCGTGTTCGATGTCAGGCAACCTCGCTACGTCCACCAGTTGAACAATAAACAAACCTGTCCTGCGATTGGACGGCGAGCTTCCGCAAGCGGGTCGAGCTCGCATAAGGGGAAGGCGGTGTGGATTCTGCCCGCCATATTCTGGAATATTTCAGTCAAGGTCCAAGGACTTGGAGAGCTTCCCGCCAAGTGCAGCGCTATCAGACGCCAAAGCAACTCATTGCAAAGCACTAGGAGCTACGACGCCTTCGATGATTCGATGAAGTCAATTTCACCGCAGTTATTTCAAACAGCTTCGTTGTCGGGCATTTGTACCGGCTCGATCCAGTCACATACTCAGCATGAGGCTACATTCGCCGTAACCTGTCCACTGGTCTCTCTCCCGAGCCGTCAATTTGCATTGGTACCTACGCGCTGTTAGTCCGCGAGTTTGTTACGCGTGACATGGGCTCGGTAATTTTGCATGGTCCTACAACGTCGAATGAGACAAAGATATCTCGAGTCATTCCTTGAAGAAAGATGGCTTCCTCTCATACGTTCACTGTCATGAACCTGGCTAGTAAATACAGCGTGTCTAATACTCCTTGGATTTCTTAATGATGACCATTTTCGTAGGCGATGTCAAGTCCGGGTCTATAAAAAATCGCGACAAGGCCATAGAAGGTAAACGAAAGTGAGATATCTAGTTGAAACGCGGTTGTCTAATCTGTTGGCAGAGCTTATCACATTACTCAATCCTCGTAACCGAAGCGTCAATATGTATGTGATGGCGGCTTTCGTTTGGTAACGCTGAATTAATAACCCGTATGTAGCACTGATCTCGGCGACAAGAGCTATCATCACATATTTGAAAGCCTCTTCAGCGTCGTCGTCCTCGAGAAATCCAATTTCTACGACAAGAGGAAAAAGGAGTCAATTCAAAAAGCCGCGGGCACCAGACTTGCAAAATGCGCCTCCGCGATCAGAATGACAGCCGCTAGGGCGACCCGAAAAATTGGACGCAAAACTTTGCTGGCATTGATAGATCATATCACTCAGGTACTACCTGGTCCAGACAATAATTTTGTGGCTCCTTTGATGCAAGACTACATCAAGGCACTATCAGAGGTGCTGTCGCGTCAATCTCATATCGAGTTCCTCGCTAGAAAGGATGCTAGACCTTGGGAAACTTGTGTTGACTTCCTGCTTGATGCCGCCACATACATCCTTCCGAGTGAGGCACATTCCAGCTTGATATTGGTGGCGCAGAGCTCCCCTGCCCTAGGAAGTGCGACCTCTCGCCCGAACCAGCAGGCCAGCAGCTCAACTCAGAACCAGAAGCGAGGCGGTACAACGGATATCGACTGTCTCAAAGACGTTCTACAGAATCTCCAGTTCCTTGTAGAAGGTTCCAACGCGCCCGTGGCACGATGTGGAAATCTGATAGCAAGTATTGCCATCCAAGTCTTGAAGATGAAACACTTGAGCCTTGGGTCCATGCAAATGATGTGTTTTTCCATTTGCAACACCTTATTCACTCGCATTCGAGCGGATGACATCGAATATGGCCTCGAGCTGGTCAAGGGCATGATACCATTGATGGGCTACTGGTGGCGTGCGGATAAGGTCTCTCAAGACGAACTCATCAAAGGCTTGCGGAATGAGATTTCCAAGACCCTTCTACTCGCTCATACCCATCTAGAGAGTTTGTGTAGCGGATGGAACACTGACATTCAAACTGAGATCGAGAATCTCGCAGAACCTCTCTGGCAGGAATATTCAAAACGCAATTACCATTCTCAGCTTCAGTTGCACGACCTCACTTTCAGCCTTTCGTCTATACCGCATCAATCTATGCATCTAAACTTGTTCGGAGTTCGTAACCATAATCCAGATGGTGAGAGCCACTGGGCGGTCCTCCAAAATCTAGCTTTATTGGAGAGCATCCTGCTAAACAACAGCTCAAACGCTGCAACGTATTCCACGGAAACTCTTGAACAGCCTAGTAAGAGACGGCGAACCCATGAGGCTCAATATCGACTCAGACTTAAGCTCAGGTCGAGGTCCCGCGGTACACAAATGACTGCGCTTCAGCTGGTATGCTTTCTCATAGATGGGCATGGAATCACTGTCGATAATATCAATTTGATTATTGAAGATCTAGCAATATGTGCAGCAGATAAGAACCAAGCAACAGCGTCCTGGGCTTTTACTGCGGCTTCAAGGTGCGATCCCCAAGCGCTCCGTTCTAGACTGTACTGATCGAGAAGTTAGTTGTGCGCCACTCATGACGGCCGGAGGCATCGAATTAGATCAATGGAAGCAGTTGTGGCATCACGCGATCAGGTCAATCAGTGTTCTATCGACGAGCAGAGCTGCATGTCTGTTGCTGCATCGCATCCTAGAGGCCGACATTCTGCCATATAATTTGATCTCTGAGGACATCAATAGTGTCGTGACAACCGCTGATGTCAATGGGCCAGGCCTGCTTTCCGACTCGTCACTAGCACTGATGTCTCATTTGTTCCATTTGCGAAACACCAGAGTCCCCGGTGCTAGTCAAGCTACGTCAAGTCATATTATCAGATGGGTGTTCCTCAGGTGGAATCCTAGTGAGTCTGCATCTAATCCAGCCTGCGGGTGTAGCTGGCGGGAAGCTAACCGAACTACAATTCAGGCGAAATATCATTTTCGTCTGCGGTTTCCCTTCACGTTCAACCTCTAGAAATTGTCAATCTTGTCCGACTGTGTTGTGGCCTTGAACCTCTAATTTGGAACGCCTTGTCGGCTGGCTCAGGAACCTCTATTGGGGCAGCATGGCGGTCTAGGCAAGAGATGGCACAATTCACTGAGTACCTGCTGCTGTTGAATCGACAAAGGACCTCGCCCGAAGTGCACACATGTTTCTACAAGTCAGACAAGGACCGAAATGCTCGAACAGCGGCAGATTCCAGCAGCTTTTATACCTCAAAAAAGCTGGTTTATGAACTTTTCTCTCCGAAGTTGGATGATCTTGTGGAGCTATGCAACACATGGGCAAAGAAGCCCAAAGACGGTGGAAATCAAGTCTCTCTGGAACGGTTTCAAAGCCTGGTTTCAGCGTGCATAATTGGCGCTCTTCTGGTTCCCCAATTTGCTGATTTGAACACTTCTCATGCGACCTCTACAGAGTCAACCGTAACAAAATTGGCAGAAGAGAGTTTGCTCATAGCCATGGATTCGGTTGAGCCAGCTTCGTTTGTCGATGCTAGTCTACGAATCATAAGATCTTGTATACCCGGCCTTAACACAGCTGATTTGCATCGATTACAGTCTCATCATGCCCCCTTGCTTCGCACTCTGTCCACGATGGGTAAGGTGATAGAACGTAGGCATTCGCGTTCATTCCAAGGTACGGATTCAGATCTGATGGATCTAGACGACGAATTCGATTCCCAGAGCAGCAGAATCGCCTCACACTCAAACACTTCTCCCATGCCGCGATCAAATGTACTGTTGAGTATTTGCCCTCGTGCATTTTATCTTGAGACCCAGCAACGACTACAGCTCCTCCGCGTCATTCATGATGACGCGAATCAAATTGGCCTTCTCCCAACGCAATGGGTCGAGAACTTGCTCTCAATGGCCGATGACGAGTTGCTATGTTGTCAGGCGCTGCTTGTTGAACTATCGAGCTCGGATCTCGTTGTGGGACCAGAGAATGCCTTCAAAATCATACAACGGCTTGGTTCTTTGATGGAAGACTCAGAGTATCAATGTTGTGAAGTGGCAATTACCACATGCTTGGACATCCTTGATGGCATCCACAACATCTGGTTGAACGATAGCCATGAGCTTGCCGAAGCCGTTGGAGACTTGTACAATTACTTCGTCAAACTGTGTCTGAAGTCCAATCTATTCTCAGCCAAAGCTGAGATATCCATGTCACGATTGCTCTTTACATTGCTACGCGCCAAACCTTCATACGGGACCGACCTTGGGTTGGATTCTTGTCGTACGTCATTACTTCGTATTATGAAGTCATCTGTTATGCAGGTGAAGTGCTTCATTGCAGAGAGAATCGCGGGTATCTTTGAACTTTTCATCCTGACGCTCCACGACGAGGTTTTCATGGACGTGTTGGCTAGTTTGCCGACTGATCCTGATGACACATCAGGCATCGCCTTTAGACTGCTTGCATTGTCTAAGCTCGCTCGCTGCTGGCCAAATCTTCTTCGTCGATGCATTTATCATATCTTCGAAACTCCCGGGAAGGTGGCCAGGTCTGTCGAATATGCGAGGTGGTGCCTCGCTGATGTAGCGGGCACGCTCAAGCTCAAGTCGGCGAAGGATCTCTTTCGCCTGTTCTCGCGTCAGTTGCTATACACGTGGATGGAGCACAATAATGTTGAAGAAATTCCCTATTCAATATTTGGCTTCAAAGACTTGCCTGATTTGCTTCAGTCTGCTCAAGCAGATGCCATTGCACTAGCAGTAATGCGAGTCCAAAAGCCAGCTATCGCTATCCTGGCTAATACACTTGCAGTGAAAGAAAGCGAGCTCATACGCAGCAACTTCGCTACAGCCTTGTCCTATAGCATGGCGTTCGGCAACATGTACGGAGATCTCGGTAATGGCCTAGGCGAAGATTACATCAGGGAAGCAATTGGGCGCAAGGCATTCGTGGAGTCGATTCACGTCAATTTTGTGGATACTGTTGCGTGCTTTTTCGATATTCTGGATCAAGAAGATCGATTGGAGAAGTTTCTAAGCCAGAATGGAGCCTTGGCGTATGCCTCGGAAAATTTGGAAATGATCAAAAGCATTTCTCACTCACTCAACAAACTTCCACCTAATCAGCAACCATTATTTCGAGCCAAGCTTGTCCTCCACGATATTTTCGGACTTTGCCAAAACGCCGAGTATGAGTTCCACGATATATGGACACCTGCGCTGGTACTAATG
Organism: Claviceps capensis; assembly: GCA_018360045.1. Lineage (NCBI taxonomy): Eukaryota > Fungi > Ascomycota > Sordariomycetes > Hypocreales > Clavicipitaceae > Claviceps > Claviceps capensis. The sequence continues at coordinate 102,407 of SRPN01000031.1, read as the reverse complement.
GTAACACGAAAGCTGTTTAATACTGTGCATTCAGCGTTAGGTTCACTCCATGCTTGTTCGGTGCTACGGAAAGTCAGGCTGGTGATTTGCTTGGCAGGCGCAGTGGCATTAGAGTCGTATTGTGTTGAGATGCTCCTAAACTCCATTCGAGGTTTCCTAGTCGACTCTGAATGTGCGGACGATGCATTAGGCTTGACTCAATATCTTCTCTCTGGGGGTCGCCAATATCTCACTCAAAAACCATCTTTCCTAGCAGGATACGCGTTATCAACGCTTGCCTCTTTACGTGTGTTCCTTGAGTCAAGTCAATCTAGTACAACTCAAGAAAAGCAGTTCAAAGCGACAATGAACAAAGCCCAGAAATTTCACGACTGGTTCAGTAAATACCTAGCGGACTATACATCAGACATGTTTGAGGATGAGAGGCAGTCGTCACTTTTCAAATCCATCACATGTTCTGCTGTGCACATCAGGTCTTTCGGCAATGCTGAGAAGGGTACTGCAGAGAGTAAACTTCTTCTAGACATACTTAAGGACGGTGCAACAGGAAAGCGGCTCCTGAATGACTCATCGCGTGAACTCGCCCTGAAACTCCTGTGTGGTGAGTTTACCATACCGGACTCAACTTTGGCAGATATCGTTGATTCGGACAAAGCCGCCACCGACCAAGCATCGCTGGTCTGGAAAAGCTGTGAGGCACAAGATCTAAGCAAAACATACCTTTCCTGGGCAGGGCGTGTTGTTGGTCGATCATTCGCCGCGTCCGGGGGCATCCCGCAGGGTGTACTGAAAGAGACAAACCTTAGTCTATACAGTCATGCTGCGTCCGGATTTGATAGCTCTGAGATGGGGCTATTACATCTTCTCCAAGATCTAGCATCCGATCAAAGCTCAACTGTGGCTGGTCTGGCGGAGGTTGCGCTAAGTACAGCCGTCTCACGTGCCGTTGAAGTCGAGGATGAGCCTCTTGTGGTGGCTTGTCAGAAGAGTTTGTCAGAGAGCCTTTTCGCGGCCTCTCAATGGGGGAAGTTCTACTCCCGGCCACTGAAAGGAGTAAGCGGCACAGGACTCGACGACGAGCAGTCTATCTGGAATGCTAGTATCGCCTCTTCGCAATGGCTTCCCAACTTCAGCATCCTCTTAGCTTCGGCCGTACCGGACTCGATACTTTTGTCCGTCTTGTCGCCTATACTTGTTGAAGTCCCTGGTTTTGCGGAGAAAGCCTTTCCTTTCATCGTCCATATGGTTCTTAGCTTTCAGCTGGGCCATCAGCAGAATGTAAAGAGAAAGATGGCTTCCTCTCTCAGAGAGTGGTTGACGGAGGAAAAACCATCAGCAGTACACAACTTGAAGCTCTTGATAAATAGTTTCTTGTATCTAAGAACTCAAGAGTACCCAAAAGAATCGTCTATAGCAGACCGGATGCAGTGGCTGGACATCGATTATGCAGTGGCCGCAAAGGCCGCTTGTCGATGCGGCATGCATAAGACGGCTCTTTTGTTCGCAGAACTTACCTTTTCCAACACGGCGCAGTCGTCTCGGCGATCATCAGCGCACCGAGAACATGACATGAATGACACTCTACTGACCATTTTCGAGAATATTGATGATCCAGACGCTTACTATGGACTTCCTGAAGACGCAAGCTTGTCTACGGTTTTGGCGCGTGTTGAGTATGAGAATGAAGGAGTCAAAAGCTTAGCATTTCGCGGAGCACAATACGACACTCATATTCGACTGCGACAAAAAGATGCTGGAGCTGATGGCCGGGCGCTCGTCAAAGCTCTTGGGACGCTTGGACTGTCTGGCCTCTCCCACTCAGTTCTCAACACTCAGGAGCTTTCTGCCGCCAATGGAATTTCATTAGACGGCACATTCAACACAGCGAGGCGATTGGAGATGTGGAACCTCCCAGCCCCTGGCAAGAGTGATCACTATGATGTGATACTGTACCAAGCATACCAAAGCATTCACAATTCAAGAGAGCTCCCGGTCGTTCAGCAAGCCGTACATGACGGGTTTGGTGAGATTATGCGAAGTATTGCCCGGCCGAGTTTGAACGCGACTGAATTGAGGCTCCGATTGGCGGCATTGGCCTCTTTGACGGAGCTGGATGATCTGCTGAATATATCCGAAAAGTCCGAGGTTCCAAATATGCTCAAAAGATTCGAATCTCGTTCTGAGTGGATGCGTAGTGGGCTGTGAGTCGCCCAACGCCTCTCAGAGAACATGAAGCCGAGCCGATACTGACTATTGGTAGTTACGCCGATGTTGGCCATATCCTTTCGTGTCGAGAGACCAGTATCAGCATGTTGTGCCAGAACCTCGATCTTGTTAGAAACGGAACGCTTTCAGCGGATGTACTTCGACAAATGCAGGTTGAGTCGATGATCTTGTCTTCTGGTTTATATCGCCACCATAAAGCCACGCAAGAGTGCCTGAACATTGCGACTGTGCTGACGGAACTCATTCAGCCGTGCAAGGACCTGAGTCTGCACGTTGATGCAGCTATCAAAATCGAAGTCGCCAACTCTCTGTGGGATCACGGGGAGATGGGAACGTCGATTCGAATGCTGCAAGCAATCGACAGGGATTCCTCACTTGCAAAACAGAATATCCGTGTCTGTCGATCTGATTTGCTGTCAAAGATCGGGCACAAGGTGTCCTTAGCCCGATTAGAGAGCCCCCATGACATCCAGAAGTCATACCTTGGACCGGCCTTAACGGAGCTGAAACGTGAAAAGAGCAGCGAAGCGGGCGCAGTCTATCATCAATTCGCTACTTTTTGTGACGAGCAACTCCAAGATCCAGACGGACTTGAAGATTTGGCTAGATTGAGAAACCTGAGGAAGGCAAAAGATGATGAGGTCAATGATCTGCAAGCCCTGATTGACTCAACCAGGGATTCGCAGCTCAAGGCAAAATACGCTCACGTCCTAGCTAAGGAGAAACAATGGCTTGAACTTGACGAAAAGGAGTTAAAGCGGGTGGAGCAGACACGCAGCGAGTTTGTCCACCTCAGTTTAGAAAACTATCTGCTATCACTCATCTCGTCCGAAGATTTTAATAACGACGCCCTGCGGTTCACAGCACTGTGGCTCGAGCGGTCCGGTGACGAAGTCACGAACAAGGCGGTCATGAAGAGCTTGTCGCTTGTGCCGACGAGAAAGTTTGCGACACTAATGAACCAGCTCTCATCCCGTTTGCAGAGCCAAGACACCACGTTCCAGAAGCTTTTGTTTGAGCTGGTGTACAACATCTGTGTCGATCATCCGTACCATGGGATGTACCAGATATGGTCAGGAACCAAGGCCAAAGCTCAGCAGAAGGACGAAGTGGCTGTTCAGCGTGTCCGGGCCACTGAGAGACTCGCCCAGCGGCTGGCCACGACCAAATCTGTGGCCGATATCTGGCTGGCAATCGACAAGACCAGCAAGTACTATCATGGACTTGCCATGGATAAGAGCTCGAGCAAGTACAAACTTGGGGCTAAAATTCCTATCAAGGAATCTACTGCTGGTCAGTATCTGTTAAATTGCCTCACACGGTATCCGATTCCCCCTCCGACGCTTCACATCGAGGTTTCCGCCACTGGGGACTACTCCAGGGTGCCTACGATATCGAAGTTAGAGCCCACGATGACGATTGCGTCGGGCGTTAGTGCTCCGAAGATCATCACGGCGGTAGGAAGCAATGGAGTCAAGTACAGGCAGCTTGTCAAAGGCGGACACGATGACCTGCGCCAGGATGCCATCATGGAACAGGTATTTGCTGCAGTATCGTCCGTGTTGAAATTACACAGGAGCACCCAACAGCGCAATCTCGGCATCAGGACCTACAAGGTGCTGCCTCTGACGGCGTCGTCTGGCCTGATCGAATTTGTGCCGAACACGATTCCTTTACACGAGTTCCTTATGCCGGCTCATGAGAGATATCACCCCCGTGATTACAAGGGCTCTCAGTGCCGCAAGGAGATCTTCAATGTGCAAAGCCGGTCCACAGAGACTCGTGTGTCGACGTATCGGAAAGTAACCGAGCGGTTCCAACCCGTGATGAAATACTTCTTCATGGAGTACTTTGTGGATCCGGATGAGTGGTATGCTCGTCGGCTGGCGTATACCAGAAGCACAGCCGCGATATCCATGCTCGGACACGTGCTTGGTCTCGGCGACCGCCACGGACACAACATCCTGCTGGATACAAAGACGGGCGAGGCCGTGCACATTGATCTCGGGGTCGCGTTTGAAGCAGGACGGATCCTCCCGGTACCCGAACTGGTGCCGTTCCGGCTTACCCGAGACATTGTAGACGGCATGGGAATCACCAAGACCGAGGGCGTATTCCGGCGCTGCTGTGAGTTCACTCTGGACGCGTTGCGCGAGGAGCAATACTCCATCATGATGATCCTGGACGTGTTGCGGTTCGATCCATTGTACACGTGGTCGATCTCACCATTACGACTCGCCAAGCTACAAAAAGCCCGTGATGACGAGACCGGCGCAGCACGCGGTCCGGATCCCAGTGAAGCGGCCGAGACGCAAAAGGCCAAAAAGAACAGTAGCAGTCGCACGAATGAGCCGTCCGAGGCGGATCGTGCTCTGGAGGTGGTGCGCAAGAAGCTGTCGAAAACACTGAGTGTGACAGCCACGGTCAACGATCTAATTAACATGGCTACGGATGAACGAAATCTGGCTGTCTTATATTCTGGTAAGAGTCTTGCACGGCTTATTGCATCTTACGCACTTCTTTGAACACACTTGCAAGTCTATTAAGCTGGGAACTGACAAGGTTTGTGATAGGGTGGGCAGCGTATGCCTAATACATCAGATAATGTCATTCTTTCTTTTCTTTCATGATCAATTTGGCTTTACGTCTCCTGTCCAATCATTATGTTTCAAGTTTTCCTGTATGTTTTCAAAACTTGTGGAAAGTCAGACTTGTCATCAAAAGTACGCGCGAGCCATTTAAATTGCGGAAAAGGCTCGGTCTGTAGATATATGTCTATGTACAGAAAGAGGATGGAGACGAGATGCGAATTGCCTCTTTTATGCCAAATCTAGTGCAGGTTAAGAAGCGACTGACTGATCAAGACTTCAAGTTACGGAGGTACCTAGGTACATGACATTGCACCGCCAAGTCAAATGCCGGTATGTACCCACCTCTGCCTTGGATGGATTGGCTGCCTGCTTCATAGCGCCCCACTTGGATTATCATCCTTGGCACTTCCAAGTTCCGTGATCTTTCTAATGACAAGCTTCAAGTTTCCCATCTCGGCTTTGATTTCGACAAATCGGACTGCTCACCCAACTCCTCACGTTCTTCTTTCGGCATTGCCTCTCAGGCTCTAGATTTCGTGCTACTCCTAGTGGCCATTCATTGTTCTTCGGTTACCTAGCTCTTGTCTTTTGGGCCCCATCGTTGCACCATCCATCTCCGCGAAGCCCATCAACGCCCATTACTCCTTCTCCCCAACTCTCGAGACAATAAACGCGGGCTCTGCCTTTCTCTTCTCCCGCACCTCGTTTGCGACGCGCACCTCTACTGTCGTTCCATGAGCCAGCAACCAGAGCCGGGCCGGTCGTCTCGTCGCCGGCAACGTGTCTCCAACTCGTCAACGTCATCATCAAACTCGGCCAACGCCGGAGCCAAGGCCAGCACCAAACGTCCCCGACACGCCGACTTACCCGTTCCCGCGATGGCTACGGCCACAGCGAGGGGAAATTTGCCCGAGATTATCGACCTTACCGCACAGCGGCCAAGGGTCTCGGTCTCGGCATCGCAATCGGCGTTCCAGCCGCACGCGGGAGCCAAGAAGCTTCTCATCAAGAACCTGCGTCCGCCTGTGGATCGCGAATCACAAATAGAAGAGTACTATTCTCGGACAGAAAAGGATCTGGAGGAAGCTCTGAGCGCCGTTTTCGCCAAACGACGGCCAGCTCTCCCTCTGGAGCGTCTCTATCGCGGCGTAGAAGACGTGTGTCGCAGAGGCAACGCCGACAGGGTCTATCGCTTGCTCAAGGAAATGGTGGACACCCATTTGCAAACAACTGTCCTGTCAAGAATCAGATGCAACGACGGGCAATCAGATAGTGACGTGCTGAGGTGTGTATGGGAAGAATGGAAGCTTTGGAACGCGCAAGCTATTACGCTACGCTCAGTCTTTAGTTACCTGGACCGGACATATCTTTTGCGAGAATCTCTGCCGTCTATCAATGACATGACCATTACTTACTTCAAACGAATGGTGTTTGCACAGCAGCAGTCTCAGAGTCGTCAATCGAGCGTCGGCTCCCCCGGAGAGCAGGTGATTGGTGGTATCTGCGCTATGATGGAGTACGACCGCCGGGGAGGCGACGAAATGGATGCGACCTTGCTAAATGAATCAATTCGCATGCTCTATGTCCTTGGCGTCTATGCCAAGCAATTCGACTCCGTCTTTCTGCAGAAGTCAAAAGCGTACTTTGAGGAATTCGGCGAATGCTGGAGTACTCACTCACTCAAGGACTACATCTCAGCGTGCGAGACCCTGCTTGAAAAGGAGGCGCATCGATGTATCGCATACAATCTCGACAGTACTACCGAGAAACAGCTGATGGCTTTTGCTCACGACATGCTTATCAAAAGCTACGCGGAGAAGCTATTAGAATCGGGTAGCCTGTCCAAGCTATTATCAGAAAAGGACGTCAAGTCAATGAAGGGGTTGTACGACCTGTTACGACTTTCAGGCATACAGAAGCAGCTGAAGGCTCCGTGGACCGAATACATTAGGCAAACCGGGGCAGATATTATTTCGAATAAGTCGAAGGGTGACCAGATGGTTCTTCGCCTCCTGGAACTCAGGCGCTCGCTAGATCGCATGATTCGAGATGCATTTGGGAAAGACGAAGATTTCTCGTGGGGCATGCGAGAAGCTTTTGCCAAATTCATGAACGATCGGAAAACGGCATCGTGTTGGGATTCGGGAACGTCAAAGATAGGAGAAATGACCGCCAAGTACATCGACATGCTGCTTCGAGGCGGATTGAAGGCATTGCCGACCGAACTCTTGTCGGACGTGCAGGACCGAGCGGCTGCCGAGAAGGAGGGCCAAGCGAGCACCGGCGACGAGGATGCCGAGCTGGATAGACAGCTCGATCAGGGACTGGAGCTGTTCCGGTTTATCGAGGGCAAAGACTCGTTCGAAGCTTTCTATAAAAGAGACCTTGCTCGCCGTCTGCTGATGGGCCGCAGCGCAAGCAAAGACGCGGAGCGCAACATGCTCACCAAGCTCCGAGCCGAGTGTGGCTCCAATTTTACCCACAACCTGGAGCAGATGTTCAAAGACCAGGAGATTGCCAAGGACGAGATGGACGCCTACGAAGCCTGGAGCCGGACGAACGAAGCGAAGAAGCGGCCACAGGCGTCGCGTGTGGACCTGTCTGTTATGGTTTTGTCGGCCTCGGCGTGGCCAAGCTACTCAGATACACGGGTCAACCTACCCGACGAAGTGGCGACGGAAGTCGAGAGCTTCGACCAGTACTACAAGAGTAAGCACACGGGACGGCTCCTCACATGGAAGCACTCTCTAGCCCACTGCGCCATCAAAGCCAACCTCCCCAAGGGAACGCGTGAACTCCTCGTCTCGGCCTTCCAAGCCGTCGTCCTCCTGCTCTTCAACCAAACCCCGCCCCAACAGGGCGACTTTTATTCCTACAAGCAAATCTCGTCGGCCACGGGCCTTCAAGGCGGCGACCTCGACCGCACGCTGCAATCCCTCGCATGCGGCAAGTACCGCGTGCTCACGAAGCACCCTCGAGGGCGGGACGTTCAGCCCACCGATACCTTTACCTTCAACAAGGCCTTCACGGATCCCAAGTACCGCGTCAAGGTCAACCAGATTCAGCTTAAGGAGACGAGGGAGGAGAACAAGGCCACACATGAACGCATCGTCAGGGATCGGCGCTTCGAGACCCAGGCGGCTATTGTGCGCATCATGAAGAGCCGCAAGTCGATGGGGCATGCGGAGCTGGTGGCTGAGGTGATTAACTTGACGAAGTCAAGGGGGAGCGTGGAGCCCGTGGCGATCAAGAAGGAGATTGAGAGGTATGCCCAACTTTTCCTTTTTTTTCTTTTTTTTTTCTTCCTTTTTTGCTTCTTGCTTTTTGTCATTTGTTTTATCACAATTCTTTCGGCTCTCAGTTCGTTTCCTTCTTCTTTACTATTCCGGTTTCGTTGTAGCAATCAGTCTTCTCCTTTCTCCCCTCCTGATCCCCACCGATGCCAGGGAAGAGCAATTCTACTGACACATGGATTCGGTCAAAATAGTTTGATCGAAAAAGACTATATCGAGAGAGAGGAAAGCTGCTATACGTACCTCGCTTAATAGAGCTGCTCATCTGGGTCTGTATGCGCTTCGTAGTGATAGACTGCATTGCGTGGGCTGGGCGCGTAGGCTACAGCTCGGCTTGTGCCACGTTTGCATGATTAAGGCGCGGGATGTCTTGGGTGGTGAGTGTAGCGTGGCGTTCATGTGATTATGATGATTATGAACAAGATGAGGACTGAGATGGGGAGACGTGTTTGTATGTCTGGGGTTGGCAGCGCGGCGGATTGACATGTCGTGCCGCAGAACGAATACTATGCACGAACTCACGCGATGTTCAGACGATACTATTACTCGCCGATACTCAAGCTGCAAGCATATCGACATTCCCTGCCGACCTGTCACACTGTCACTTCTGAAGACTTGTGGCTTTTTGCCGACCTTTCTGCACGTTGACACAGGAAACATATTCTTCGTCATCTACGGAGCCATCCGCTCCTTTCGCGGCAACTGAGTCCTTCGCCACGTTTGCCGATAGCGTCTTGTCTATTGTGTTCGGCAAAGAAGCTAAAACCTCGACTTTTCGTCGGAAAACATTCTAAACCTGTTCTCAAAACAATCCCGCTTTACTTTTTCTCTTTACAAATGAGAAGCCTGAAGAATGAGACGTGTAGGCGCCCGTCTCGAACCCACCCGAACAGCATGACGGACAAGACGACGTCGGCTGCAGCGCAACAGAAACGGGCGACTCCCTAGTCCTAGATACACGGATAATCTGTCTCTTACGTGCACGAGAAGCCACTTTTGCTTTGGGTTGAGGGGTTTTCTGGGCGAATCATCTGGACCGATTCGTTCTGGTCCTGGTCCGTAACAAGTAAATCCCGCCAACAAATTTCTTCGCCGTCGCCTTGTCCCACTTGCTGAATATGATCGCACAATCGAGAATCCACAAATTACAATGCATCGCTATAGAAGTATTCTGCTTTGCTGGGCGCAAGCGCAAGTATCCCTCAGCTCCGGTGATACCCAGTCATCAATACTCTTGGTATCCTCCTCTGCTCCCGGTTCACCATGGACGCCATCGCAACGATCCGGACAGCGCAAGCGGCTCACAAGGTACCTACAACCGTACCTAAAAGCTTGTTCTCCTGAAATAGCGGGACACCGGGCATTGAGAGGCATGATGAGAGGTATGAATAAAACCATATTCAATTTCCGCGCCCTGATCATTACTGTGATCAACGCGCGTACAGAAAACCGTGCATGTATATAGAATTATAAAATCCTCGATTCCAGCGCCTAGTCTCTCACGACAGGAGTCTTCTTTAGCTTTTTTAAAATCCAAACGCCTCGCTTAAAATCCACAATGCTATGCTACCTTAGGTACCTAATGCTATGCATGCACCCTCCTACATAAAACAAATCTACCACCCCCCCCAAAAAAAGAAGAAGAAAAAGAAGAAAAGAAACATGGAATTAGCCCTGCGATTCAGTCGCCGTGCTACCCAAAGACCGTGGATCATCTTCCGAGTAGCCACGCCTCGACCCCTCAAGGCCCTCTTCAAAACTAAACTCATCTGCTGAGCCGCCCGTGCAGGACTCGTCATCGTCATTCTCGTCATCCCCATCTGGATACGACAATGTATGTCGTCGCACGCCCGGCCACAGTGGAGGAAGCATAGACGACAACGAGTGTGCCTGTTGGCCCGAGAGAGCTTCCTCCCGCCCGGGACCGACTCCAATGCCTATGCCTATGCCTATGCCTATGCCCAAGCCAATGTCTTGCTGTTGCTGTTGCTGCTCCCGCCGTCGGACTTGGTCAGAGCCCGCATCGGAGCCATACGCGGTAGAGCATCGGGGTACTTCTTCGTCGTCACCGTCCTCGTCTTCTGCGACATGGCCAGGAGCTGTATCGTGACGAGCTGGCGCGGGGATGTACGTCACGGGGAGGCTGTCCGTATCGGTAGTCGGGCGGAGCTTCTCGCGCATCCGATCTGCCTGCGTGGCGGCGAACATTTCGAGTCGGGTCTTGATGTCCCAGCGGCTGCTGGCGGATACGTCGCGCGTGTCGGTGCCGGCGTTGGCGTCCTGCGCGCCTGTGGTGTCTGTCGTGGCGGTGGGCTGTGGAGGGGCGTCGGGCGAGGGCCGGCTAGACGACGTTTGCATGAGCTCTTGCCAGTGGCGGACGCGTGTTGGTGCTGAGGCTTGGGTTGAGGCTTCCATATCAACCGTGCTGTTGGAGGGACGGCCGATGCTTGTTGTGGTGCGTGGAGGACTGGTGTGGTGTTCATGCTGCTCGGGCAATGCGCTGTCCGTGTGTACGTGGCTCGTTTGCGGCAATTGGACATCATGGGACCAACCATTTACTGCACTACTGTTGCGTCTCTGTTGAGGCAAGTATGACAAAGATGGGATCGGAGGCTGTGGGGATTGGGGTGGACGTTGGGGCTGGCGTTGGCGCAGTTGCTGCGAGTGTGACTGTATATGTCGAGCAGCCGCAGACGCAGAAGAAGAAGAGGAGGAAGAAGACAGTGGAGCTGCAGCTGCAGCAGGAGCAGGAGAAGGTGACGATGGCGACTCAGAGGTTCGCGCCAAAGGTTCCGGTGTGCGCGCAGTCATTTCCGAGCAAGGCGGATATCGGATAGCGTAGACCGTGCTCGCGGCACTGGGCGTGTCTGGTCGACTCAAGGAGCCCAGATCTGTTGATGGACGTACCGGCCAAGGAGGTCGGAATAGGCCCGCCATAGAGCGTTGGGGAGGCTCTTCAGTCGTCCCGTCCTGCGCCGCGTTTCTGTGATGCCCGCGCTGGCGGCTTGTGAGTCCTGACGCCACAGGCCAGACGTAGGAGTGCGCATCATCGGCGCGGTCTCGGTGTGATACCACACTGCCCAAAGCGTCAGTGTTGTCGCCTCGGTTCCTGCCGCTGCGAGTGTTGCGGGCATTGCGAATGTTACGCATGTTGCGGCTACTGCGGATATTGCGATTATTGCGCATGTTTCGGTTGCTGTCGCCGTTGTTACTACCATTGTTGCCATGCCTTCTGTGCCCCCGTTTCCGATCCCAAGGGTAGTCCAAGGCGCTCACCTCGAGCACGGCATCGTCTCCATCGAGGACCTCTCGGCCGAGAATACCACCCTTCTTCTCCTCCCGCTCAAGGGCCTCGATGCGCTCGACCCATTCCCAGACAATGACGCTCGCCGCGGCGGCGCCGACCCAGCGCACATAGTCACCCCAACCGGCAAACTTGGGCCGCGAGATGTCCAGGATGAAGAAGACGACCGGAATGAGGATCGAGGTCAGCGAAATCATGGCCAGAACACACATGTTTCTCATCAACGGGTGGTAAAACGCGTAGCGCTTCTTCATAAGCGAGTAGTAAATGACCCATGCTGCGTACAAGACCCCGAGAAGCAGCTGAAACATGTAGCTCAAAGCTGGGATAGGATGGTCAAAACTGCCCGCGGCCGGGTTGAGGCCCGTCGTGCCCGACTCGCCCGTCTTGAAGCTGTTGATGGCCGAGAAGATGAGGTCGAGTGTGATGAGACAAAAGGCTACCCATTTAATGATGACTTTTTCTCGGTGGCGCGGAAACAAACGAATCAGGGTCTGGGCCTGCGCAAGCCAGAGGAAGAAGTTGGACACAAGCCGCGTGACCCGTAGCTCCATGCTGCCCATGACCTCGGACTGCATGCTGGCGGCATTCTGCACTCCGTAGCTATACTGCAGCGCGGCGAGCTTGAAGGTGTCGTAGGTGGCGATTGTAAGCGAAACAGCCACCGTTAGCGCCGCTACTTTCTGAAGCCAGGGCCGCCCGCCAATATTCTCGCCGCCCGAGGAACTGTGTGTGAAGCCGGAGCGGCGCCCGAGATAGACCACGCCGCCGTCCAGGAAGGACCTGGGCGTCATGAAGAGCATAATCAGGAGCATGTACGCCGTCACGGTCGTCGCGGCAAGGGCATAGCACACCGGGAAGGTGGAGGCGTAGAACGGATCGCGGTAGTTGGATACCAGCGGCTGGTTAGCCTCATCGTGCGAACTGAGGCTGGAATCGCCAAACGTGGTGCTCGTAAGCGCAGCATGGACCGATGCCGTCGCGGCTGCCGCCGAGGTCTTGGCCAGTGCTGTCGACACAAGCGTCGTGATGAGTGAGGAGGAAGAAGTCCCCGAGGAGACGGAGCTCGTCGACATGACTGAGGGGAATCCCTTTTTCTGATTTGCCCCGACTCGTGCGCGGAGACCGAGTCGGCGTGAGGGAAATATTCGGTTGCGTGGATCAGAGGAGCAGTGTGCGAAGTGTAAAGGGAAAAGCGCACATCTGGCTCAGATTAATGAAGCCATCGACGAGAGAGCCAAAGGCATAAGCCCGGCCGGGTTCGGTATGAAATTCGTGATGGCGAGGGAAATGAATCAAGCCGCAAATACGCGACAGCTCGGACAGCTGTCGTGTATTCAGCGGAGGCACGTCGAGTGCGAATAGACGTCACGCGACGGTGAGTTTCGCCGTCGTTGTCGTCGTCGGTTGTCGGCCGTCGGTCGTCGGTCGTTTGTCGTTCGTCGTTCGTCGAAAGGTGGGTTGTGAAACAAGTACATACATCTATCTGGTGGTCAGTCTTGACTCTTGAGTCTTGACCTTGAGTCTTGACCTTGAGTCGGATGGCCTTCTTCGGCCGCTGGAGAATCGGCAAGTGGGGCCAAGCCGGGCCAATGGCACGGCCATACTCCGTACATACAGGAGCACCATCCCCGATTCCCGTCGCTTGACTGGCTCCAGTGTCCACTGGCTGTAAATTACAATCCAACAAACTCATTAATAAGTTCCTAGGTCTGGTGCAATGTGTGAACCGGCCGTGTGCGCCATACATATGTTCATCTCCGTGTCTCGTCCCGAACCCATGGTCAGGCACGTAGGTACATATATTTGTGTACATACATACACACTCCGAACGTGCCTAGCAAGTTGCCGATCGTGTGCAGTACACAGACTTCCGCGAGTCGCGATGCCAATGTGTACCTACGATTAATTAATCCATCTGCAACAGCCGTGGCGCCGAGCTCCTGGACACGCTTTGCGTACACACAGTGTTTATGCAGGTATTTTCATGCGTACATGTGTTTTGACGTCAGGGCAGCGTGCGTTCCAAGCTTGGGTGAAGTCAAGCACCTACGACTCACGAGGTATCTACACACGTGACACGATATACCTATGTATGTACCATGAGCCTGCGTCTTCTTCGTCGCGCGTCGCATATCTCAATACATACTGGGGTCTGACCTGGGCAGCCAATTATGTACTCAAAAACACCTTGAGTCTACTGTAGGTACTCCATAGGAACAAGAATACAAGGTCACCATTGCATTTGCGCAACTCTCTCCATCCTGCTACGCGCCATGAAATCTGAAACCGTTTTCACTTCATTGTGCAACAACACCGAGAAAATTAGAATAATTCATATAACACATGTATCGCTTGCAGCCATTCCGTTCCATTTTATTTTCCGTTCCGTTGTCATCCCATTATTGTTCCCATTGTTATCCCGTTCGTTCCGTTTTCCGTTCCGTTCTGGTCCAGGCTGAAGCAATCAGGGCCGGCCTCACTTCCGTTGCCCCCCCTGCCTGCCCGATCCTCATCACTCATCATCTCGTTATGTAGGTGATCCTTCTCGATCCTTTTTCAATTCCCAGCATGGACGGCATCCACGCCACGGTACCGCATCTCCAGCACCCATTTGCCATCAAAATCGATGCCCTTGCGAATCTTTGCCCCTGCTTTCCTCCACACCGCACTCGCGAGACCCATATCTGCTACAAAGAGCCGCCACTCGTCATCGGCCGCGGTGCCGCTTGAAGCTAGCCTGGGCTCACCATCCGGGCGCGGTGCAACGACCTCGAGCAGACCCTTTTTAGGTGCGCCTATGGCAACGACATACCTGGGCTTGATGTACAAGTGTGCTCCGTCAATAACGGCAATCTTGCCAGAGGTGGGGTCAATTCCCGTCGGGACGTCTACCGACAAGACGAATGCCTCATTGCGGTTGGCCCACTCCATTAGTTCGTACACGGTAGCTTGGTCGCCGATGCGGAGTTCCTCAAACGAAATCGTCAAGCCGAGCAGTGCATCGATGATGAGAGACACAGATACTGGTGTGCCCGAGGCGGACGATGCTCGAAAGTGCTGGAAGAAATCATTCTTACTGTGCACCTTGCCGCCAAACGCACGATATAGCTGAATCTGCCTCCTCAGATCTTCCAACAGGTCCTTTTCTCGCTCCAGGCCAACTAGACAGACCAGCATTCCAAAGTTCTTGTTCCGCAGATGGCGCGCTGCCGCTAGGGCTCGGATACCGGACTTGTTGTTTCCGGCAAGAACCACGATAGTGGAAGCGCCTGGTGAGGATGAAGAGGCACCATCGCCTGAAGAACCGGCATGTGCCAGCTCAAAGCGTACCTTGATGGCTGGGTCCGACGAGAGTGCCGTGACTGCAACTTCAGCTATGCCGCGGCCGGCGTTTTCCGCCATGAGCGCTTCTGAAAACCCAAGCTCGTTGGCGGCAATATTCTCGAGGTTCAGCATTTGCAGTGTGGATATGGCTTCGAGGCGACGGTTTGATGGAATGAGGTATAGACCCGGTCGGTCAGTCCGTTGCTGTAGAACATGGTGTTCATTAGCATCACGAGCTCCCAGCTTCGAGCTGGACGGTCTCGTGCTTGGCTCCAAAATACGCACACAAGAGTTCACACGGGTAATCGGTTGGCTAGTCGCAGCGATGCTCGCCTTTCGAGATTGCGAGCGTCGAGATATGCCAGACTTGCTTTCAGCCCGAGGTTTGAACCCTTGGCCACCAGTCATGTCGCGTGCTTCTCGGCCACCCAGCTTCTCGGGCTCATTCACCATGACGTCTGCTTCACTATTCCAGAAATCGGCGCTCTGTCCGCCCAGGGGAGCTGGAGTCTCCAGAACCATTTCCGTATAATGGAAATTCTTGCCACCACTAGTGCCAGGCTTTGGTCGGCGATTGTGCGATACCAGGCGTTCTGACTCATCAACCTCGTCCTCCCTTCGCATTTGGTCAAAGATAGTTCGCTTGTCGAACTTGGCAAGATTGTTCTCGAAATCGAATTCGCCCATTTCCTCCGTGACATCTTCGGATGCCCAACCATTGTCTGCAGCCCGTTTACTACCATTTCCACGACCCTTGAGGGAATTGAAAGGCTGGAAAGATGATGTGCTCTGTAAGATGGGTGTCTGCCGCCAACCTTTGCCGTGGCCGCTCATATTCGATTCACTACCTGCAGACGCCTGCGGTGGCGCGGCGCTATTCACTTTGGACGATTTGTGAGCTCTGGTACGGACCTTCTTCTTCCTCTGCGATTGGGTTTCTGTTGCTGTAGATATCTTGTCACAAGACTGGCTCTCTAGGCTTATATTCATGCTTCGAACCATGTCTATAATTTGTTGATCTGGTCCGCCACCACCAAATGTAAGCGGGTGGTTCTCCGCACGTACGGGTGGCTCATAGGACCGAGCGGCGATAGCAGAAGGCGTGTTAGAGCTTGGCTGCCTGCCCACACTCAGAATGGCCGGATCAACAAGCGGCTGCGCGTGCGTCTGCGGGTGTACCTCTTGTACTAGGGGTTGATTGTATTTAGGGGCAACGTCCGGGACAGGAGAAGCATATTTTGTTGGCGTCGCTGGCTCTAAGGGTATCTCGAAGAGGTCGGCAATGTTGGCGGCATCAATCTTCATATGTGTGGCCCTTTCCCGTGTCGCAGCAATGTACACTATAATACATGGCGTCAGTAACATCGGCCATAGCCGGCCTCGTTGAGCCTGCACCGCCAGCCCGAGATGAGCTGAGAAAGGGAAAACGGCATACCATTGTTCAAAGTGAGACTACTCCCTGCTTCAACATCTCCCACAATACCCGTAAGATGATATCCGGAAGGCTCGCGCAGCACAACCCTCATGTGCAATCCAATGAATTGGCTGGCCATGGCTGCCCAGGCCTTGTCTTTACAAGCAGAGAATTCTCAGCTGGAGAAAGAATATCATTCGAGCGTGCAGCCCGCCTGTTTTCGCAACTACTTCAGATCGCCTGGTTATTTTGGTGATCGTAGCTCCCGGGACGTTTCGGTCTTGAGTCTGAGTCGCTGCACCCCGATGATAAAGCTTGTGGTGTTTGTAGTCACTAGTGGCGCGATCGTCGTTGAGCTGCTCGTTCACAACACACGGGACGGCTTGCTTGCTTGCTTCACTGGGCGATGAACAAATGCGCACCAGACACCAGAGACTGGAAGGGCAATAAAGAGGCCGTGGAAACTTTGATGAACTGCGATGGTTCGTTCAGGACTGCCAGATAGTGTGCGCACAAAAAGCACTCTGGAATCGAGAATTGGAGAGAGCACGTCGCTGTGGTTTGACGTTGGGCAACAGAAGTGCAGTATAGTTCTTATCGATAAGATGATGACACTGTACCTAAGTACCTATGTACCTGGTATGGTACATAGGTGGCGGCCCGCCACCATCGGCCTGAAGGCCAATATGAAGGTTGAACTTTGAAGCTCTGCTTTGGGTGGTGGATCTATTTCAGCCAACGTGGTTCCTGGGAGACCATGGGCATGAACACATTCACGTCATTCACATTGCCGGCCGAGCAGATTGCTCCCTAGCTGAGGTAGATCTCAGATCAACTGAGTCTCATTCTATAATTCACCGTCATGTACGTATACAAGCTGAATATCAGATTCTTCCAAAGCGCCAGTCCAAAATAAAAAAAGTCACTCCCCAGCGGAATATCACGGCCGAGCATCCCTTTGATGATACACCCGACCCTGCTAGTTGGCCCGGCCAGTCTCCATTCTGTAATGTATTGTGTCCATAGCCACAGGCTGCCATGAGTTCGTCGTTGTCGTCCGTGCTAATAGTGCACATCGTCCCCGGCTAGTGGGCCGACGACATACCTTTTTGGTGACTTTTTGCAGAAAAAAACCCAGTTGCCGGTTTTGCGTTGGCAGCCTCAACCGAGTATAATCTCCCGTAGAAGTCCACTACTTTTGGGTGGGCCATGACTTTGGACTTATCGAATCCTAGCACGCGAAGACCTTGTTGTGTTGTAGCTCGACTGAGAGCAACGTATGCCTGGCCTTTCTCGAAAACTCTGCCCAAGTTGACTGTGACGCGTTCCAATGTTTGGCCCTGAGCCTTGTGAATGGACAGCGCCCAAGCCAAGATCAGGGGTAGTTGGGTACGCTTTGCCTGAATTTCACCATCAGGCAATTCCACTTTCCACTCCTCAGGTTGGCAAAGAAGAACCCGCGGCAAGCCTCCTGAGGAGATGAATTGAACTACAGGATACTTGCGAGAAGTTGAACCGACTGAAGCGTTTCGGCTGAATGCTGCCAGCTTCCGTTTGGCTTCCGCCATAGAATCATCCATCGAGTCGTTGAACATGTCAGACCTGCCCATGTCGAACGTGCCCTCATCAGAAAAGGCAATAACTTTCCCCAGAGATCCATTCACGAGCGACTCGTCCAGATTCTTTATGAGCATAACCTGAGCACCGACCTTCAGTTCTAGCGCTTTTGGTGCCATCATGTTCGCTAGAAGCTTGTCACGAATCGCTAAAACTCCTGTGTCCATGGCATCATAACGATAAGCCTTTCCTGGAAGGTCTCGAAGTCTCTTCTCATTCGATGCTTCCACTTGCACGCGAGTGGGATATAATTCGGCTGTGTCGACTCCATCGTCGAAATTCAGAGGCCGTGCCAGAGCTCTGAATGCATTCACGGTAGCCGGACTCAATTGGCCAATGCGCATTTCGTTGAGCATTTTGGCAAAGTTTGGATCTCGCTGACGGAAAACTTGCGTCAGACCAATAGTGTGATCAATAGATGTGCTCCACGTTGAGGCGTCAAAGGCAAATTTGGCATCCCGCGTATCTCGGTCTGGTACAGGGGGAAGCTGAAAAAAATCGCCCGTAATGATGAGTTGGATGCCCCCCCATGGCCGACCATTATTGCGGATAGTTCGCCCAATCGTGGAAAGTTTGTCGAATAAGTCACCGTCCACCATCGAGATCTCATCAATGATTAAGCACTTTGTTCGAAGCCATCGTGTCTTTGCTTGAGCATTCCTACGGACTTTCTTCACCAGCAAGGAAGCGGCATCCTTCCCAAGTCCAATTCCTTGATGAAGATTAGTGTATGATTTTCTTTGGTTATCTTGATGATTTGAGCAAGGAAGGCAAATTAATTCTTTTCTTGTTTTTTTCTTCTTTGTGGGAAGGGGGCAGAGAGGGGCAGAGGGTGACGATTACCGGAAAAGCTATGAAGAGTCACACCGCCAATGTTGCAAGCGGCGAGTCCTGTGGAGGCGGTGACGGCAACTCGGTCTGGTTCGCCACGGTGTTTTCGCTTCAACTCTTGAATAATGGCTCGCATCAACACTGACTTTCCAGTACCAGCAGGTCCAGTGAAAAAGACACTTTGGCCTTGGTTAACAACCATGTCAAGTACATGCTCCTGCTCACTACTTAGGGTAATTGGGGCTGCCTTGGCGATTTGTTCCCCAATGTCGAACGGCTTTTCAGTGACTGGACCCATGCTTGGTTCATTGTTTGTGCTGTCCATTGTGCGAGAATTATGTTGAGTCTTGAGGGCCTTTCTTTGCTCTTGAATGGAACTAGCAGACGCATCCCAAGGTGCTTTTCTTTTCTGTGCCGTTGTACTTGATCCATCCTGTGCGAAGCCTTTCCGCATTGAACCTTCTGCCTCGATTGATTGTTCTTTTTTAAAACCAGCTGGGAGGACTCTTTTGACTTTTTTCGGGGGTGGATCATCTATGATTTCAACAGACGCTTCCCGCTTCGATGCAGAGACTGTGGGCTGGTTCCGCGGAGGCTGCTTATGTGATACTGGCGAGGACGACCAAGGAATCAGCGTCTCGCCCTGAGATTGTAATGACATGGACGAGAGAGGGGGTTTCTCTTTGGCCAGCGGCACAGGGACGGGTAACGGAGCCTTGAAGTCGAGGTCGAGATCCGAATCGTCGCTAAAATCTTCTTCGGCAAAGTAGACAGGTTCGAATGATTTACTATGAGTTTCATCGATCCCAGTCAAGTCTATTGAGCTTGGTTCAGATTTGAAAGAATCGAAGTTGGCTGAGTATAAGGTTGAAATCCCGGATGGATGCCCTCGATTGGCGGCGGAGGGCGTTTCATCATCTAGCGATTTTGTGCGGCCTTGTGTGTTCTTCGCTGATACCACAGTAGCAGTGTCAGAAGCAGGATCAGCCATCGAGCTAGTCAATTTTCGTTCCCTGATGAGATCACGAATATCAGAGGTATGAGAGCTTGGACTGCTAGAAGGCAGGAACTGCTTCGCCGGCGGATGTTGTTGCGATGGCGCAGCGCTTTTGTACGCTTCATTGGCCTTGTGGAGCATGGTCCCAGCCATGTTTCTCGACGCGACGGCGTGAGAAATAGCTAAAGGGTATGTCCTGGCTCTACTCAAAAGACTCAAAAGACTGCATGAATTCGGCGACCAACGAGCGGAAAGGCTGATGATGCCAGACGTCATGGACAGATGCAGGCGGGCGACGGCGCCGCATATAAGGAGCGATTCGAAGCGTGCGTGACCCGGAACAAAACCAGGTGAGTAACACACAGCCTCTACAATGTTCGGAGCGCTGGCGAGCGATGTTCTTGGAAGTCGGGAGATATAGACGGTCTGAGAGTCGCGGAGGAAAAAAAATCTCGTCAGTACGGAGTAACGTGTGTGTGTGATGTCGTCGCTTTGGCGTGGGCACTTGGATGCAGGAGCAAGTCCATTCTACCCCACCTTGTTGTCGCGTCATGGCCAATTACCAAGCAGCAAGTGAACGCGACTTCTTTTACGATTGCTGTGATGGTTCATTTCCAATTTTTCCAATCTTAGCCAATTCTACGTCAGTTGCTTCCCACGTCACAATCACCACCGCACGGGTTGGCATTCGAAAGCAGTCTTCATGAGAACTACAGCCCTGGTAATCGCGCTGTGAAGCTTGTATTCGGCGTCTCATGACTTATCCGTATCAGAAAACCATTACATACGGTATACCCATTGCATACCCATGGGCCATGAGACATAAGACCGTGAGCACGCGCTGCAGCCTGCTTAAAATTTACCAAGGCGTTGTTCATTGCAAGCTCACGTCGCTGTCTAGATTTATGACAAGCTCGCGAGATGATAAATCCGTCCGTCCAGGAAGGTACTTCTGTCGCTCTCGATGCAAGCCTACACCAAGTCCAAGTCGAACAGCCGAACAGTACACATTTATTCATTCCGAGAAAAGATTGAGTTCAGCTGCGAATCACATTGACTGAGTCCACACTACAGAGAACCGACACACATTATTCCCTCATCTGCTCAACGAAGATGCACAGCGGTTTCAATCCATGCAGGTATTGTCCTCACTGTCGCAGATATACATTTTCAAGTCCTTGAAATAGAGCTTCGCCTATCTCTCCGAGACGGTCCTCCTGTATGCTCAGTAGACTGCATATCGCGAGACGACCGTTGCTGGTTTCGAACGACTAGTAGTTTAAGAGAGGCGATTGCATCATGAAGGCCCTCTCTGTCAGCAACCCTTTTGATCAAGATACACGTGTAGTAGCAAATTGTACGGTCCACCATACGATAGAGTGCGAGGTTTTCTTGGCCTAGGAGCAACTAGATATGTACTGGGTTTGTCCACTGTGCTGACGAGGCTGGCCTAGTCGAAATTCTTCTTTGCAATTTGGGCGTCCAGTGTCCTTCCTGTCTCTTTCCGAGTCCTTTCCCTTTCAGGCATGTTAAGGCTTCTTGGGCTTGGAGGTCGCGCTATGTAGACTCTTGGACTGCTTTCACGATGGTCGTCCGGGTCCACGATATTTTGTGGCGTCTATGGCACCTGAGCTAAGGTGTGAATTGAGCCTCATCAGGTTCACCGTTCAACTTGTCGCGGACATAGTACGTACAGCCTGTGCGGTCGTCCCGTTGGGCTGGTACTAGTATCTGGGGTACTGGGCGCTGCATCGGAAGCCTTGCTGGACGCCGCCCGTTGGTTGTAAGTAGTGGTTCCTGGCATCATCTGCTGTTTCTGCTGCGGTATGTCTGCAGGGACTTCAATGTAATTGAAGCCGAAGGAGGCAGGTTGCTATCAGACGAGTAGCAGAGTGGGCAGATAGCTGATCTTTCAGGACCCTTCAGGCCATGCTTCTCCTGGATTATTCTCAGGGCATTACCTCTCGACGAGCAATTTATAAGTGGTAACCGAGACTCGCTCGAACTTTTTGAACACTGAGGTCTTGGGCTTTTGTACAGTCAATCTTGTACTTCTATTTACTCTTCTTTTCCCCTTTCCTTTCTTTGTTCTTGGCTATTTTCACGTACACGCATACATATGTACATATGTCTAGGTTCTATTTAGTCAGGACTCAGCACATGCTGTCTGAGGTCTTAGTCTCAAACATGTCCCACATTAAACTATATGACGACAATAGGAGGTGTGTACAGACGCACGCACGAATATTGGAGCGACAGATGACACAAGACAAATGCCTCGAACGCGAAATCTCAGAGCCTCTATCTGTCTTGCCATGAGGCGCTTTGCTTGGGCATGGAGAATGCAGCCTCTGAGAGAGATGCAATAAAGGTATGGAGTATGTAGTCTCCGTGTAGCGCGGCTCTCGTTGCGCTGCACGGATGTGTTGGATATCAGAAAGATTTCGTTGAATTCTCCCGCTATGGATGCTCCGCTCAACAGCCGATTTGGCGGCTAGGATCTTGGGACGATTGAGTTATAGCTAATAATGGTACGTATTCCTTGGTTATATGTAGAGCATTGGTATGTAGTCAACGAGATGAGGTTGAGGCTTTTATAGCACGTTCCGCCCCAGTGTTCTTGAAGTCTTTTGCACGTGTGAATGCAAGATGCATCGAACGTGGTAGCATGACTCCCAGGCGAGCGTGCGTGCCTAGGCTAGAAGAATGTATTGCTTGAAAAAGAACGAAACACGAAGGTATTCAGGTTGATGCATGCTGGTAGGTATTGTTGAGGATGACAAAAAGGAGAAACATGTACATATGCATGTGTGTTGCAGGTACATTAGGTAGGTACATATGTACCTTGTACATCGTCAATTGGAGCCTGTGGAGCCCTCACGGGAATTCTCTAGCATTGTCTCTTCCTCATTGAGTCATTGCTCAGTGGCCTATCCAGCCAGATCGGATTTGGCTAAAAAAGCATCCAGGCAGGAGCAAGTCAGGATGAACATTGAACATTGAAAGGAGAAAAAATGCAACGACGCTAATTAGGTAGTGGCGGGGGAAAAGGGGTTCGGCTTCACATCTCTGGCCCCACGTATACAGAGCACCACATTCACGTTAGGAGGTACCTACGGAGACACGTCTCACGTTTCCCCATCTTGGAAAGGAAGGAACATTTAAAAAAAAAATTCCTCCCAGCCAGCTTTCCGCCCTCCTCCCTCTCCTTATCAACCCAACAATCATCATTCAATCCATCACACCTCGACGTCGACCACCTCTGAAGACAGGCACAAGAGCAAAAGCCACAAAGCACACCAGGTGCCCCGCCGCGGTCGTCCCTCTTGTCCAAGTCAAAGCACCTACACGAAGCATCATGTCGGAACCCTTTCCACTGCTCAGCAGCCCCGCCGAGCAACTGCACAGTCTCGAGACGGAAGGAGCGCGACGACGTCGGAAATCCAGCGGCTTGGGAGGCGACATTCGCGCGGGCGATACGGGAGCTCCGGCATGGGCCTCGAGCAAGATGTCGCTGGAGCATCACCAGCACGATTCTGCGCGCGGCACCCATGGTTCTAATGGCTCTGCCTCGTCCGCTTCCGTGGTTGGCGCGGCCGACGCTCACCCGACTTCATCTTCATCGTCCAAGAGACTGTCGAAGCGCCGCCGCGCACGAGGGCTCGCTTCACGTGTGCGTCAAACATGCGTCAAACACACCTGGGTGCTTCCGCTCGCCGTGCTCGCCGTCTTCTTGACCGGCTACACTCTCAACCCGACCGAGGCCAATCCTCTCCATAATTTCATCTTCCTCTCCTACCGTCTGCCGCGCGAGGCGCTCGATTTACCGATTCAGTATGGCAAGGGACCCTGGGATGTGGCTTTTGTGGCCTTTTATACCGTTGTGCTCTCCTTTACCCGCGAGTTCATCATGCAGGAGATCTTGAGGCCCTGGGCCAAGCGCGCTGGCCTTAAGCGCAACAAGCAGGCTCGCTTCATGGAGCAGGCCTACACAGCCATCTATTTCTTTTTCCTGGGCCCCGCGGGCATGTACGTCATGTCTAAGACACCCGTCTGGTACTTCAACACGCGCGGCATGTACGAGGACTTCCCGCACCGCACCCACGAGGCTGGCGTCAAGTTTTACTACCTCTTCCAGGCGGCCTACTGGGCGCAGCAGGCCATTGTGCTCGTCCTGGGCCTCGAGAAGGCCCGCAAGGACTTCAAGGAGCTCGTCGGTCATCACATTGTCAGCCTGGCCCTCATTGGCCTCAGCTACCGCTTCCACTTCACCTACATTGGCCTCGCCGTCTACACCACGCACGACATCAGTGACTTCTTCCTGGCTACCTCCAAAGTCCTCAACTACCTCGACCACCCCTTTGTCGGCCCCTATTTCTTTCTCTTTGTCTGCGTATGGATCTACATGCGCCACTACATCAACCTGAGGATCATATGGTCCCTCTTCACCGAATTCCGCACCGTCGGCCCCTTTGAGCTAGATTGGGCTGCTGAGCAGTACAAGTGCTATCTCTCGCAGTACATTAGCACTGCACTGCTTTCCTCGCTGCAGGCTCTGAACCTCTTTTGGCTGTTTTATATTGTGCGCATCGCGTATCGCTTCGTCCGCGATAGCACAGCCGAAGACGATCGCTCCGACGATGAAGACGATGCCGGCGAGGCTGAGTCCGAGGCCCTTGTTGAGAAGAAACCTATTCCTGCTCTCGAGCTTAACGGCAAAGCTGTCAACGGGTCATCCAACTAATCCGTGTCGATGGCGACTTTTTTCTTTTCTATACTCCTTTTTAATTTAAAAATTATGTATATGCTTCACGTTAGACCACATACATACTTGGACCGCAGAGACACGGGCTCTAGATATCACACCCTATGACGTCAACTTCAGCCCCAAGCGACAACGACTACAAAATGCAACACTTCCTTTGAGAAGTAAATCTATGTTACGTTTATTCATTCCTACGCATTGGATCTGACGGCGTTCAAAGTCATTTCTCATCGGGACAACTTGCGCCGTCCTCGAAAATTCACCCCATTCTCGCGAAGAAACCCGCACCTCGGCTCCCACTCAGATACTACTGGAGTATCATCGCTTATCTTTTCATCTTGCATCATCGTGGATCTTCGTCACGCGCAGAGCAAGATGACGGCTGTTTTTTTTTTTCCAACGCCGCAAGGCAAACAAACTAGTCGATGACGATGTGTTCTGTTCCTGGAACAGTGGCTCCTTATATCCTGGGTATTTCTTCTTCTTAGCATGGGTGTACTTTTCTGGGACGACGCCTATTCTTCTTTCTGTCCGTTTTCAAGATATCCGCGCCCCCCCCCCCCTTCCTCTTCTTCTTCTTCTTCTTCTTCTTCTTTTTTTTTTTTCCCTGTCGTGCCGGCACTTGCACGCACGCAGTATTCATGACTTTTTATGTCCTTTCTCTCGTGTATCACTATTACTCCGCATATACCTTTTGTACCGGATTTTACGAGTCCTTGTTTCAAGATTTATGTATTACAGCTCGGCATTTTTTTACATACACGGCGTGGGATTTGTTTACATAATTTGGGCTTGTTTTTTTTTTTTTTTTCAGAGGCTGCTTCTGAAGCTTATACCTACCTACGTTCCCCTTAACTGGCATACTTATCTTTTTAGTCTTCGTAATGACAGCTTTATTGCATCTTGGCCTTCCTGGACTAGGTAGATGAGTTCCCATGTCCGCTCTGGCGTAGGAATTGTCGTGCCGCGTGCGTGAATTTTTGTTTGCTGTACCCCCGGACTCCGTCCGTGTATGTATGTAGGAGTGACGTGGCCGCTCATGAATTGGGCAATGGTGAACACACCACCCTGTGTGGCAAGGTAGAGGCCGCACGGAGCGGAGAGACGGGAAGATGCAACTGCTGCACTCACTATGAGGAGGTACCTACTCCCTCTGACTCCTCTGAGCAACTTCTTGAGTTGTATCAAGGTGTGTGTAACTAAGGCAATCCGCAAAAAAGAGTGTCTGAGCGGGTTTGTTTCGTTGGAGAAGTTGAGAGAGTAAACTATGTACCTAGATAGTTAGGCTGCTCTGTCAAAACGCTACTGCAGTGAGTTAACTGTTCCTGAATCCTCTGCAGTACAATTTATTCTGCTTTTTATTTTTCAAGTTTCTTCGTTTCAGAGTCATTCGGGATTAAAAGTGCTGCTATATGTGATGGAGAAGGGAATGGCTGGATACATACCTATTTGCGCCTTTTACCCCCCCCCCCCCCACTTTCCAAACATTACGTACGTTACTGCTCGTCATCCCTTGGTCATAACTATCCTCTTCAGGCGCATTGAATCACCTCTGATTTTGCTATATAATGAGGGTCTTGTCTTATTCCAGAGTTAAGAGAAGAGAAGAGAAGAGAAGAGAAGTAGAGATTAAATATACCGTCAAGTTTGTACCGTCAAGTGTTGGCTCATTTTTCTTTGATGCCTTTTTGGGTGTTCGCGATTGAGCAGAAGCAAGCAGATAGATCCTGCAAGTATTTGTGGGGTAGATTTTATCTGTTGGCATCGTTCCATTCCTTTTGTTTTTCTGTATGCAAGGAGCTACGGAGTATGTCTTTCACTGTGCGCGTTACGTCAATCACATGTCAAAGGTTGCAAGTCAATTTCAGCACATTCCCCGCTAATGACAAGAGTCACAAGACTGTACATGTGTATAAGAGAGCTACGTGAAGCCAAAGGTCCACAACAGCCTCAGTTACATGACAAAATACCAGATCCGCTGTAAAACTCCCTTGACTGCGCAACAACGCTGTTTACCTTCGCTTTTCCCAACCCGCTGCGAGGCGAGAATCTCCCTCTTCCAACCAACTACAAGTCTTCTCTTCTTTTCCTTCCCTCTGTATTTCCCGGGACTCTTGTGTGTGCAATCTTTTCCCGTCTGCTCAGGTCTTACCGAGCGGGTGCGGCGGCGGAGGGGGGGTGAGGGGGTGATTAGACTCCTTGTCTTACCACTCGTACGTATCCTGAGGGAGCAAATAGACGGGTACGACGAACTGGTGAAGCTGAAAAAAAAAACGGACAATAGCAGATCAAACCAAACCCGACGAAAAAAGCCTCGTGGCATGCACTAACAGTCCGACCATCCCGTTGATGGATGGGGATGCTTCCTTGGAGGTCGCCCACCGCGGTTACAGGTGGTGGGCGACGTCCTAGGCTTTCCATGAAAAGCATTCATGACCCATTCAGTCAACGAAAAGAAGAAGAAAGAAATGAAGATGACGAGAGAGGAAGAAGAAGAAGAGGAAGAAGAAGAAGAAAGTGGTAAGAAAAAGAATAGTTGTTAAAGAAAAGCACACGAGTGGCTACATGATCATCGCTGTCCACCGAGAATAACTTTACGATAGGGTAAGTCCAATCGTAATGATGCATGACGCCGAGCATGCCAACACAACAAAAGTCTAAGGAGGGATAGGATGAATGAAAGTTCAATGACTCTGCGCCGTGCTGTGTTCGGTCATGACATACGTTAAAACACACAAACAAGGGTGCCATCACTCCCTCGTATGCTCAGGGATATTAGGCTGGCGGAGGTACTTCGGACGCCCTGGCCTCAGTCGCTCAACCATCACCAAAAATCAGAATAGTGACACGGAAAACAAGAAATGGTGGAACATTGCTCACAACGTCGGTGTGTATGCAATGCAGTCTTGACGCCATGGCCATCAACGAAGAACGGCGAATCCCAAATCGATCGACACCTTGTGGGCTCTGCATTGTCTTCCGCATCGTTAGGAACCACTGAAAAACTGGGTCACGGCCGAAGCATTCCCTGAAAAGAATGACATGAAGCAAAGGAAACAGAAAAGCCAATCTTCCTGTCAGTGCAACCGGCCTGTCAGTGCTGGTGTGCATGCTCCCAGGTGGATTCGCTCAAGTTGTCTCGACAGACGTTTGCCACAAAAGCAGACACGCGACGTGCTCGCATCATGAGCAATCCTAGCGCGCAATCAAGACATGCTTTGCCGGTGGTCTCTGAATGTCGTTCAGTTCATCTGGCTTCAGTCGGATCCTCAAGTGGGTTCTCGATGCTGGTTCGCGTCACCAGCGTGCTCGTCTGTGTGGTCTTCGGTATGCGTAGACTCAGCGTCAGACGTAGCTGAGGAACCGGACATGGTCGAAGATGCGGAAGTCGTCTCTTCTCCTCGGATAACGTGGCTCGTGGCATTACCAGAGAGCGTTCCAGAGGAGCCACAACTATGATAGCGCTCAATGACCATAGTAGCCTTGGCTGTTTTCTTCGATCCCATGTTGGCGCGTCTCAGCGCCCTCGCTGCCTTGTGATGCGCTTCGCGAGCAGCGTCCAAAGCCCGTTCAGCCCGAATCTGCTTTTCCCACATGGAGGCATATCGTCCATTGGCATCAAGTAACTCGTCGTGGGTTCCTCGTTCAACAATTTCACCGGCATGCAGGACTATGATTTGATCAGCATGCGTGATGGTGGACAGTCGATGCCTGCATTATCGAGTCGAATTCGTTAGTAAGAAAAGACGAAAGAAACACGTTAGTGGGGGGCAAAGTTGAGACTTGACATACGCAATGATAAGAAGAGTACGACCCTCTCCTATGCTCCACACGTTGTCCTGAATCTCTTGCTCGGTATGTGTGTCCAACGCAGAGGTCGCCTCGTCCAACATGATCACCTTGGGGTTCTTCAGGATCGTCCGGGCGATGGCAACGCGCTGCTTTTCACCCCCGCTGAGTCTCAGCCCTCGTTCTCCGACCTGTGTGTTGTATTGGTCGGGGAAACTCATGATGCGATCGTGTATGCTCGCGGCTCTGCATGCGGCAAAAATGTCTTCTTGCGTGGCGGCCGGATTAGCATACTGAAGGTTGTACATCAAAGTCTCATTGAACAAGGTCGTGTCCTGAGGAACGACTCCGATCTGTCGACGCACGGAGTCGATTGTGAGGTCCTTGACATCTTTGCCATCAAATTCGATGCTGCCCTCATCGCAATCATAGTACCGAAACATATGGCGGAACAGAGTGGATTTGCCACCGCCCGACTCGCCAACGAATGCAGTCGTGGTTCCTGGAGCACAGTCGAAGCTTATGTTGCGCAATGCTGGCTTGCGCCGGTCATAAGCAAAGCTCACATTCTTCCACCGGACGTGACCACGAAAGTTTTCCAGCGGAACTGCATCGGGAGAATCTACCACGGTCGGCTGAATTTTGAAAAGCTCCAGCAGCCTCTCGCCAGAAATCATTGCCTGTTGTACGGTTCTGTAGAATGTTCCGAAGAAGTTCAAAGGGCCTTGCAGTTGCGTCAAGTAAGACACGACGGTAAACCAATTACCCACTGTTCGTACTCCCACGGCGACTTGCCAACCGCAGACCACGGTAGCTACGATCCTTCCGAGATTGAATACGAGAGTTTGACAGATGTTCATCATGACCATGCCCATCTGTACATTCATCTCGGCTCGCTGGAAGACGGCAACCTTGTCTTGGTATCGCCTAGACTCGAATTCCTCTGCATTGAAGTACTTGACAGTCTCATAGCTTGATATGGAGTCATTCTTGACGGCTTCCTCTTCCCGGTCCGCGTTCGTCATTTCGCGCCGCTGGTCAGCTCGAGTAGAGGCCATCTTGATGGTCATGTACAGGTACCAACAGGTATTGACGAGATTGAGCTCAGCGTAAAAGGGCCCAAACATCTTGTAAAACAAGAAGATGGAGAGGAACAAATCGAAAAGCATCGGGATGACCTGAAACGTGACCTGCTCGAGAAATTGGTTGATCGCCGAGCCCTTATTGAGGGCAGAAAGAACCTCGCCAGTGCGCTTAGACAGATGAAAGTCAAGGCTGAGACAATGGACGTGGTTGAAAGCCGCCGTCGTCAATCCTCTGTAGGAGTACTGCGATACCGGGATCCAGAGCATAGATCGCAGAGCTCCCAGTAGCCCTGTTTGGCCTTGCAAGATCCAGAGTATGCCCAGAAACAAAAAGTCCTTGAGCGGAAAATTGTCCATCGTCAATGGCTCACCGCGGCGAACATCTTGAATGGCTTGGTCCAAATGATCGACGACCCGCCCAATCTGCCAAGGAACCGAGAAGTTGACCATTCTCTGGATGACGACGAGAATGAAGCATAGAAGGACTTGTAATTTGAGTCGCATGGAGTCCTTCGGCCACAAATAAGGGAAGAAGAGCGAATACCCTCGAACGTACTCCCACCAGGTTCGACGAGGAAGTTTTACAGGACGATAGAAAGCTGCTTGATCCTGGTTACGCGAAGTGCCATGAGTGGAAGCTCGCGTCACGCTCGACATTGTACGTCTGCGAGATCGTCGTTCTTGAGACCCGTAATTCTGCCCATTCGTCGTTGTCGTTGGCCC
Source organism: Claviceps capensis (assembly GCA_018360045.1). Taxonomy (NCBI): domain Eukaryota; kingdom Fungi; phylum Ascomycota; class Sordariomycetes; order Hypocreales; family Clavicipitaceae; genus Claviceps; species Claviceps capensis. The sequence goes on along the minus strand of SRPN01000031.1, from coordinate 72,445 downwards.
CGCCGTTGTCGTCACTTCGCACATGGCAGGTGTCCGTCCATTGAGCAGCGGTGTGAACTCGCTGTCATGTGCGGCCTCGACCTCGACATCTCGGCGGCTTGCCTTCAAGATCCAGGCAATACAAAAGAGCCCAATGAGTGCTAGTAGGTGTAGCAGGCGCACCAAGTACAAGATCAAGTCAATCTTGGTCCAAGAGTCTATGCACTTATTATCGGTTCGAAGATGGGGTTTTTGGCTCGAGCGGACAAAGTGACAGTCGGCGGCAGCAAAGTAAGTCGTGGTAAAGAGGGTCAGCTCGCCCACGAGCCCCAAGACCCAGGTCACAAGGTGCACAATGTTAGGCCCCTTCTTCCAGTCGAACAGCGAGAAGAAAATGTATAGATAGAAAAACCCGGACCCTATGACGTGGACCTAGAATGGCAAAAAAAAAAGAATTAAAACAGGTTGAGCCAAAGAATCCACCAGGACTCTCGACTGCCCAGTACGCGAGTAGTCCAAGCATGATGAATAGATGTAAGAAGAATGTGGCCTCAAGTCGTGTTCTTGGTCATGTGTGTGTAGGCAAAACGTGGGCATGAAGGCACTGGCCAATATGGATGGGTATAGTCAAAGCGAGATGGTGGAACGGAAGAACGGATTCGTGAGGGGAAACGTACCACGCTGCCCTCACCAGCCCATGGCAGGCCTTCTTTGGACCACTTGTAGGGATTCTCATGCCAGAACGCATGTATAAACATGGACACACCAGTTCCAACGTAGCTCAAGAACAATACGGCGGCCAGGTAACGAAACACATTCTTGGCTGTCGGACCAAACCGCGGCCCCAGCTTGCGCTCGCCGTCGTCCCGCTTCTTGCGCTTCGTGATCGGCAGCGGTTTGCCACCTGGTCCCTTGACTGTGGTCTGCACAACGACCTCTTCCTTTTTGGCATTGTAGACGCTGTACCAGGCAGCCCCGCTCACAAAGGCGAAGAGGAGAATCAGGGCATACAAGTTTTGGGTCTGGCGACGAAGGGCGTCGCCGGAATCGTTGATTGCATCGGTCGCGGGCCTAAGGCCTGTAGTATCCGGAGGCTGGTTCTGGCCGGTGGCTCCCATGATGGACTGGACAAGAGCAAGGCACACAAGAGTTAGCATCAGGAACAGGACCGAAGCGAGTGAATGTGTAGATGGCCCGTCAAGGCAATGCAGTTTGTTGTCATTGGTTTGTTCCGGCCACCTGGAGGAACAACCCCTTGTCATGGGATCAATCGCCACTCGGACGTCGACCAACTATCAAGCACAAGACAGCAAATGGGCCGCTCAGTACAAGCGGAGCGAGAAGGGTGCAGCGGAACAGCTGGTGACGATGGAGAGCACATACAGAGACAATCGAAGAAGGGAGTGCAAATCACCTGGAGCAAACCATGGCCCTGTCCAAACTCAATTGGTAGCAGCTGGTGGAATTGCGAACGAGCGTGCGGCTGGAACAAAAACGGCTCTTGTTGCAACCAGGATCGAGAAGGCCCAAGGTGGGCGAAAGAAAAGAGATGGTGGATGGAATTTTTGTAAAGGAGAGAAAGACGAGCCGCGATGTCAGAGTCGGAGGAGATGAAGTGCGGCGTCAGGCATGTACATAATAACATGTTGCATCGATGCGAAGGTACCGGTATATGCATCGAGTGTGCTACTGTAATATGTACGGAGTACGGAGTACTCCGTAGTACTCCGTAACAAGACGCTCCGCTATGTGCATTAGGTAGGTAGGTGTAGCCCGGGGCTCTATCTGTGCAGTGCGCAGCCAGCAGCTCACCCGGTGAGACCCGTGTGGTATGCAGCAGCACTCCGTAGCCAGTAGGTAGGTACATTGACACCCGCCCCTGCGGCCCCCTTGCAATAGGTAAAATAGGTATGTACATAAATACATGCAATCCGCACGGCGCGGGGTCGATGGGGCGCGATGCAGTAACAACGCACGATGCGCGATGGCGATGAGGCCGCCGACTTGGAGGGAGACGAGAGGCCCAGATACATACATGTAACATACCTACATACATACCTGCCTAGGTACCTGGTATCCCAGAATGTGTCAACTTTCTCACGCCCCCGCGCCCTCACACCCTCTTCCCTCGCGCGTGCGTGAAACCGCTCGGTTTCTTCTTCGCAAAACGAACGCTCGTTTACGAATCGAATCCTCGGACCTGAAGAACCGCCTCACATCGGGACCGAGTCAATCGCGTGCCCTCATCCACACTCACGACCGCTTCTAAATTTTAGCACTTGCTTTGTCGACCGCTTTTGACGTTGCAGATTTGATTAGTGAACTACATAGCTACCGAGTACCTAATAGAGTGCATATTAAAAATATGTACATGTGCATCTTTATTACATATGCAGGGTTCCACCGATAGATCATAGATCGCCCAGGCACGGCAGACTTCGATATGACAGACCAAACGAGGCTGCCGGTTTTTGACACAAAATCATACAGCGTCGTTCAGTTTGGTTGTTTGACGTGGTGACGACCGTAACTAGGCAACGTCCTGCATGACAATGCAAATTACGGCTTCATGCCCGGCAGCGATCGAGTCAACAAAGAGTCATTGGCGGCTGAATCGGCAGGAATTAGGTCAGCTTCGACTCTGGAGAGGCCTGCTTAGGCATGTATGTACATGTCGTCGAATCTTTAGATTTTCGGTCGATTTATTCTGTACAATGTGACGAAACCAACCAAACACCCGTTGCGTCCCCTTCGAATGCAACACATGTTAAATGCCATTTCAAGCCTTCAATCACTTAGGTAGGTACCTTGTACATAAACCTGCGGTCCTACATATGTTCTCCGTCTGTCCATTCAACTCAACGGTGACTGAATATTAGCCGCCTGGTGGAGCATGGAGCCGCACGCGGCACGCCACATCCGCACAGGGTACGTAGGTAGCGCAGCCGAGGCTACCTCGTGACGGACTGAAAGGAGTCGCGTGCACGACCTCCTCCTACCTATGCATTCTTCTGCATGGTCTTCTTTTTTTTGTTTTGGCCATCTGCTCTTCTTTTCAAAATAGAAGTTGTGCGGCCCCGTGCTCACCAGTTGCAGACCTGTGATGTCATGTGCACCATTCCTGCCGCGTAGCCATGGCTGATGGCGGCAAGATGGCCAAATATGTACGTAGGTACCTAAGGTACCTACCTATTCAGTGCCGTCAAACCGAGATAAGAGAAAGAGGGAAATGGCGTCGGCTCGAGTGGCAGTGTGTTCTCGTGTTTGCCGTGTTCTGCCGTGTCTGTCATTTGCACAATATGTACCTACTACATACGATAGCGGCTTGTTGCTCTGCACCATTGACTTCAAGTCTTCAACACTTCTCCCTCGTGTCTACCGCCAATCACGTTGCAACCAAAGGGCGGTGGTCAAAGGTGGGGAATCTCAACTCAAAGCCGCGAGCATTCCATGGATCTGCAAGTTGCAATATCAACATGTTGCCGAGTGGATGCAAGGCGGCGGATTTGCTGATTGCAGCTTGCCTTCGCACCGCTACTCCCCGACTACGTCAAGACAAGACAAGAGATGTGCCAATCAAGTCACTCGTGATTCGTGACCCCAGTCTCGGCGTTGGGTCGTCCCGCGGGTAACCAGCCGTTCGGTCACAAGTGGAACAAATCGAATTTGCGCGTTGCAACTTGCAAGTCCCTCACGATTTTGCGAATAGCCTCGAGCAGGGGCTGTGGTGGGCTTCGCGTCCTCGTCCATCCTTGTCCATGAATACTCTGATCAAAAAGATGGTCAATTTCCGACTATTCTGGGCCCGTAAAACAGGGCCGCAGCGAGATTCGCCCAAGATCCATGCAGGAACAAGATATGTAGGTACCTAGGTTACATATTGGCATCAAGTCACAAGTGAGGTCGGCGCCGGACGACGACCGTCGGTCACGTCGGCCACGTCGGCCAGGTTTGCGCTGCCATTATCTGCATCGCAAATGTCAAACTGCTATGTATGACATGCGTTCGACGAAAATCTGTTCTCTCTTTCCTCTTCTTTCCAATAAGACCCCCTCATTTCGAAAGCTGTGGTCCGCACGTACATGATGTGAGTCTGGCCCGTTTGCGCTCTATGCATCTCATATTTTTTGCTTTCTGTTTTATTTTTATTTTTCCTTGACCGCTACTTTGGTACAAACGAAACGGTGCCAAACGAAGCGTCCAACGCGGAGAGCTGCACTACGTAGCTTTTTCCTGCCCTAGCAAAGCAACCTGAAGGCAGGGGGGAATATGTTGGATTTTTGTTGATCCATCTGCGCCAACGGCTTGCCAAAGCTCAGCCTACATTGCTTCTGGTGGCTGCAGAGCACGGCATGCCGTACTCACAATCGCGACGCAACCACATCCAATGGCTCCGAGAATGGACCAGTGACTGCAAGACTTCCTGGATACAGCACATTGGACATGTTCTCGATACGATGGCAGCAGCGTGAACGGGGTCGTGTCGTGTCTCGGGCGCAGACAGCACTGAGGCAGCATATCCTCCAAAAAGGGCCCCTAACCCAACAGTCGTTCAATCTCGCTCGTTGAGCACAGCCGGCTGCGCTGCAACGAGAGAGACCATCACCCCGTTCGCGCGCGCGTGTGTGTGTGTGCTTTGTCGAATCGGATGGCATTGCGTTTCATTGATCGTCACATCGGGAACTCAAAAAATCGAAGGACTTGGTGCTTGCTTCGAATTGCTGCACTCGATCTACCGAGCCACCGCTGCCAACCAACGGTGAGTAAGCCTCTCGGCATTCGTTCGCGTCATCAGTTTTAGAACATCTATCGATTTTACGATGTCCTAGACTCCTAAAAAGGGGACACCAAGGGCCAAGGCTAATGAACTTGGCAGCTCGGCCTTGTCACATGTAACAAAGCTCCAGCTTACTTTGATCGTGGCCTGTGCTGCCGCCGCCCGCGGGCCGCGATTGTCGTGGATGAGCATTGAGCATTGAGGGGAGCCAACTGGAAACGCTGGGTCCGCGCCTTATAAGGAAGGTATTTGCCTAGATATCTGGCAAAATGGTTGGCGGGCTGAACATGGGAGAACTCAGAAGGCACAACAGCGCAAACAAACACCTACGCTGCATTGGGCATATGCGTCCTCTCGTCTGCCGTCATGTCTGGCTTTTAGCTTGGGCGTCAAAGCCAAGACATGCCAGAGGCTGGAGACATGAGGCTCTACTACTCGCGGACCAGCCTGCGCAGGAGAAGGGGCCCCCCCCCCCCCCCCCCGGTAGACTCGCGGATACCTAATCCAGCATTCGGGATAGGCGCCTGAAATTCCATGAGGCGAATTGGCACCACGACAGGAACGACAAAATGAAGTACAGACGCGGCACAGCCAAGGCACGGCACGGCACAGGGCTGAGCGACGAAACACAGAGGGAGTTATGCATTGTCAGTTGTAGATGCGTGGATGCGGTACCGCGCGACACACGGGCGGAAAAAGGGAGACACTGTACACAGGATGAACGGATGTGCAATCTTGTTTACTTAGCCCTTCACCAGCCCAGCCAAGCAACGCGTTGTCGTCCAAAACAAGGGAGCCGAAATCACAACTTGGTCTTGATGGCCTTGACAGCATCAATTATGTCCACTTTCGGTCAGCATAGCAGAAAGGGTCGCCCGCCCATTGGCTCGACTCGGCCCCCCAACAAGTTACAACGGCATACATACATATGTACCTAACTATGTAGGTATGTGATTGTGTGTACCTATTCCAAAGGACTGCTGGTACTGGGAGGCACATCATACATGCCCACACAGATACATACCATGCGACCGAAAAGAACACTCGTCAGCTTTCTGCCTTGTTGAACTTGCGACACTTTCCTAGCCTGGACGCGCTATTATGTTTTGCCGGCGTACGTACACGAGACTCGAGAGCGCGCAGGTTACGTATAACCAGTCTACTCCGTATGGAACATGGAGGCACATTTCATGATGGGCCCGCCCCCACGGAATGGAGAACCCGGGGTAGCACGAGGACGAATCTGGCTGGTACGTACTCCGTATGCATTTTCTTCTTCCTTCTTGTTTTTTTTTCTTTTTCTTTTTTGGTGGAAGACTCGTGGAACAAGTGCAGAGTGGTGCATGTAGGTACTGTACTGTACATATGTACATACCTATTACATACAAGGTTAGGTAACTCACTCCATACATTACATACATACATACATACATGCTGCATACAGTCCCGTTCCGGTAGCGTTTTTGTCGGCCGCAGCAAGGGTTCTTCTCGGCCGAGAATACGCGTCCGACTCCGAACTCGAAGCGTCTTGGGCGTCTTGGCCCCTTGGAAGTTGGAAGTTGGAGCTCCATCTTCGTGCAGTAGCTTTGCATGTTTCGGCCGAGCGGTCAACCAACTCCCAAAGCACCCAAAGCAGGCTTTCGCCCTGTCGGTCTAGGTACCACACGATTCGGAGAAGAAAGTCTGTCACGTATGTACCTACTTATGTTAGGCGTACATACATCAGGCTTACAAAAACACGGCGGGATTTTAGTTAGGCCATAGCGCGCATGGCGCGGGAGGCTTCACCGACCAGAAATGATACTGGCAGCGTCCTTTCCTGACTTGAATTCGTCCGTCACCCGTGTGAGCGAGAGGCAGTCCCCAAATCCCTTGTCCTTTGGAAATATGTCGAGAATGAGTGGCGAGGATGGGGCCACATCGCCGTCTTGTGCGAGCCGGTTCCTGCGGCGCCTATCGCGGTTCGCATCGTAGGCTAATAGGAACGGCCCGCAGACGCCAGAACAAACAGCAGGGCCGACAAGTTTCGAAGTCATGGGCCATTGCAATGGTGGCGGTAGCATGGACTGTAGTTCCAATTTCCAAAGGGCGTCATGGCACTGCGTCCAATATCAGCGGTGGTCACGACTCACGACTCATGTCACGACTGGGCTCGAGATTGATTTGTCGTGGATGCCTCAGCAAAAGCGGCTTGTTCAACGAGCTTGCGTAGGGGTATCCAATCTTGGGCCACCGGTGTGGGTGGCTGCGGGATTCCTACTTAGTACTCCCGTTGCCCCAAGACCAAGTATATCTGACACAGAAGCTGCTTCACACTATGACAAACGGTAAACCACGAGTGTGCCCGACGATATACACAATCTCTACACAGGCCAGAAGCATATACACCCATGGTCTTTTTTGACACCCAAATGGCCAATGTCTGCACCCATGATCCAGCCTCTGTGGCAGCAAGAGCGGCGACCTCCACAGAGCCATGACATGCCTAACAGGCTTCCCAAATCTAGGTCGATGACAACGCAGCCGTCCTCAAGAAAGTTTAGAAACTATGAGCTCCTCGACGCTCGAGAAACTGCTGCAAGACTCGACAGACTGGCAGTCGACCCCTCATATGTAGCAGCGATGACGATAAAGAAGCAATCATCGTCGCTTACCTCAGCCACACGCCGTCCACAGAAGATCAAGAGGTCATCGCGGCAGACTCCCGAAAACACTGTGACCCATTGTCCCAAGACTCAGAGACAGAAGGTTCTTCCTCACTACAAGAAGAAAAAAACTCGATGCCCAAATGGAAATAGCTGACAGCTATTAAAATCGATACCGTCGGTATTGCAAATTCATCACACCAGGCGAACCCCGGTCCCCCCCCCCTGGCCACGAGGTGGACGGAAGCAGACATCTGTCATCGATGTCTTTGCTTGTGGATTCGTGGAAGAGGTATACTCTATTTCGCTTCACCAAGCACAACGACCTTGATAAAGATGACCCGGGATGCACTGTGGTCACTGGTGATTCTGCTCTCGCGGCATTATCTCAGCAGACAGCCAGCCAGCCAGCCAGTCAGACAGTCAGAAAACAGCTTTCCAGTATGTGTATGTAGCGAGGACTATGTACTTCTGCGTCGTCGTTAGCGCTGCTCCCAGGGGACACGATGACTCAATGAGGGGTATACCCAGGGTCTCTTGTCAATTATAACAATATTGTATATGAAGAAAAGAGGGTAGAAGAAGAAGGTTAGAAAGGAGAAGAGATGCGACGCAGAGTCTGGAGCGTTGAGGGAGCACGTCGCTTGCTAACGTACATGCTTTGTACCTACGTATGCGAGAACGAGGGCAATCCCTCTCACTCACTACCTACCTAGCAAGGCATCAATCACATGGCACAAAGAACGCATTGAAAATACGCTACAACTAAATTGTGATTCGCTTCGATGTATAAACTCGTCAAAAAGCTAGTTAAACGAACAATGTTATTAACACAGTACTGACCGCTTTTCATCAAGCAAAATGCCAGGCCTAGACAAATTACACCCATCAAACACCGAAGGCGAAAGAGAGAAAAAAGACAGAGAAGAAAGCTGTAAAATCTTCAAAACCTGTTCACGTTTAATCGTTTCTGTTTTTGCCGCTCGCACACAAGTATTGTGGAGGAAACAAAGGAAAGAATGAGAGAAAATCTTTTTTTTTTAGAGGCACACTTTTTTTTTAGAGACACTCTGCTATATTTTGCAAGGGGAAAGAAGCACAACTGGGGTATCGAATTAAGGACAAGAGTGAAGCGAAAGACGTACGTCGACAATCCACGGACCATACGTTCCACACAAAAAGACAAGAAAAGGGGGAAATAGAACAGGGTAAAGAAAGAAAGAAAGAAAAAAGAAAGAAAGAAAAAAAGAAAGAAAAAAGAAAGAAAGAAAGAAAAAAGAAGGAAAGAAAAAAGAAGGAAAGAAGGAAAGAAGGAAAGAAAAAAGAAGGAAAGAAAAAAAGAAGGAGAAAAAAAAGAATAGGAAAAAAAAAATAGAAAAGAACAGATCACAATCAGATGTGCTGCAACGCGAAATCTGTGCAGTCTTCCAAGTCAACCCCGTGAACGGGTCCGCTTTGTTCCCTCTCGGAGGAAAACAGAGCTCTCCCTCCAGATTCATGAGTCTTCATACTCATCATGGACCCCAGAGTCCTAATATGCTCCGGGCTATGACCCCTTTTGCGCCACTGCAAATGCCTTTCCGAAGCGACAAATTCGACAGTGTACCGAAACAAACAACTTCTGGTGATGCATCCAATCTCACGCCCTTCCCGACATGACTGTGCTCCGTCTTTCGGAAACGTATGAGTAAGAGTGACGCGACCAAGACATCGTGCGCCGAGCGTAGCCAGCTATACAATCCATGCCATGCGTCCTGTGCTCCGTAAATGCAGCAAATCCCAACTGGTCTGCCACCACGCCTTCAACTCCAAATCCATCATAGACTGGCTAAATCATCACTGACATCGGACAGTGTCGACTCAGGAGCCCTGACTAACCCTTGTCGGGAGAGCCGAAACTGAGAAGTGCCGAGTAGAGCACGTAAAATAAAGAAAACACACATGATATGGAACAGTAGGCAGGGGAAAAGGGGCAAAATAAGTAAGGGAAACCGAGAGTGAAAAGAAGGGTAAAAGAGCCACGCCTGCCATACTCGCGCCGCATCAAGATCAAGCCACTGCAAATCGACAGACAGAAATACAAAAATGCAACCAACCTAAGAGGGTATAATGGTGAATACAAAACATAATCATCGCCCGTACGCAACCCATCTTCGGTTGCGCGAATTATGGCGCACAGCCCAATTGACTGCAACCCCAGTACATCAGGCAGCGATGCATCGAACTACGCTGGCTTGCCTCAAGACCAACAAAAGCTGCGCATCTTAGCATATTACCTCCTCGTAGAACGAAAAAAATGTCATGATGTTCAGCCAAGCCACTGGCATGCACCAATGTTCACATACCGTACAGAGAGACCGGCAGAAAAGTATCAAGGAAAAAAATACAGTAGAACATGCGGCCGGCAATAAAGACGATGCGTTTGTGTCGTTGAGCCAAGGTGATGTGTGCGTCGATCTCGTTCAATCTTATCGCGTCTCCCGATCATGTAACAAAGAAAGAAAAATTATTATGAAAAGGCCCGGTAGGAACATTCGCGGCACCATTATAAAAGGAAGGATTGTTCCAGGGATAATGCTGAGTCTGTCCAGTCGGTGATGCAATCATGCCATTATATGGTTGGGCACCGCCCATATACGTCGAGGCTGCCAGATTGTGATAACCTCTGCGCGGGCCCAGCCCAGGAGGTGCAGAAAGGCCTGGCGGCGGTCCGTGGGCATAGAATCCGTGTGCACCACCGGCCATCATGCCATTCATATGACCCATGAAGTTGTTCGCGACTTGGCCGGGTGCCTGGCCGGATCGGACCCCCAATGGGTTCTTGGAGAAACTCAAGCGTATGCCACTCTTCATGCTGTTGTGCAGAGTTCGACCATGGAGTTCATGAAGAGCCTTGGTGGCAAACGAGATGTCCTCGAATTCAACAAAGCACATGGGGCCGTTTTGCTTTGTGCGAAAACATAGTCTCTTGTAGCCGCGCTGCTTGGAGAAGATGGCCTTCAACTCCTCCTCGGACGTGTCGATGGGCAAGTTGCCCACGTACAAGGTGTTGCAAGGAGGGTTCTGATCGGCCGGGTTGACAGGAGGCAACGTTTTGCGCCCTTGATGATTGTGGCCGTTGGTGGAATAGCCATGGCTTGGTGCTTGCGACATGGGTGACATGTACGGCGAAAGAGACGATGCACCTTGTGGATGGCTTCTTCTCAATGGCAGATTTGTCATACGACCAACGGGTATCTGAGGCACAGTAGGTCTGCGCTGCCACGTACCACCGTTTTCGGCATAAGCGACTGGATCTTTCAGCAAGTCGTTGGTTTCTTCGTCATCGCCAAAATCTCTTCCAATCAGCGCCTTGCCGGATATTCTGGGCCGCTCAGCGAGGTGGTTTCCGATGGGTGACTGAGGAGAGAATATGTTCTGGTAATTAGTGTTCACACCACCAGAGTAGACGTAGTCGTTTCCGGAAAATATGCCGCCATAATTGGACGCAGCGCTGTGATCCAGGCCTTGAAAGCCGGTATAATGGCCATATTGTCGAGGTGCCGGAGCTACATGGGAGCCCATCGAAGAAGGGCCGGCCGAGCTCGCGACTGATTGCTCGCCCACACTTCGTCGGGCTGCCGGTGGGCTGTTTGCCAAAATCTCAACAATCATGTCCGCATCGTTGGACGTGTTGGCTTTGCCGTCGAGCACATTCTTGACTTGCATAGCCCCATGTATGCTGCGGAAACGTAAGAGCGCGGTTCGGAAGCCATCGTCCTCGGACCTGTCTAGGGAGAGCAGCTCGACATCGTTCAAGTCCTTGGCCCAAACAACCATGGCACGAAGGGACTCTTCAGACATGTGGCGAGGCAAGCGGCGGATGAGTACTCGAACCACAGGCATGGTATTGCTCGTAAACGGGTTGCCGACGGGTCTATTCTGGTCGCGATCGGAAAAATGCGCGGCGGACATGGCGAACGGATGCGAGGCTTGTGTAAATGGAGAAGGAGAAGACGCTCGGTAAGCCTGGCCAGCACGTGAAAAGCTAGAGGCAGCAGCCATGCGAACGTTGTCGATGAGACGTCTTCTTTGGCGAGTCTTGGGCTCCTGTGTACTTGTGTGATGCGCGTCGCGAAATCAAACTAGAACCGATGCGCGTACGAATAAATGTAGGTGAGAGATGTCCGATAATCGAGTAGGTACGCTCAAAGAATCGAAAAGAGACCAGCGAATGGCGCAAATGAGCCTTCTCGCGCTGGACACGGTGCAATGCGCCAAAAGTCAGTGACAGAAACCAGTTGGTGGAGGATAAATGCTGGAGAGCAGAGGAACTGGGATCGGCGGACGCGTGGGCCAAGGTATGCGATGCTCGCTGGAGAGGGTATTGCGTACGTGCGAAAGGTGCGAAAGGTGCGAAAGAGGTGCGGACTGGCGACACGGACGTGATGGATGCAAAAGTAATATTGAAGAGACAGAGGTGTGCCGGTACGGTACAGCTGGGAAAGAGGCTCGATTTAAGAAAACGGGAGGCACATGCAGGTGCGAGGCAGCGCAGTTGCAGGCAGGCGCAGGCGCAGCACAAGGCAAGAACGAGCAGTGACTCGGAGTGAGACCAGAAGACAGCGAACGGCGGGCGACCAGAGGCAGCAGACGGGCGGACGGGTTGGCTAAAGTAGGTGGGGGGTGGTAGGGTGGGTGGCCACTTGCTGATCGTGCTTTGGACGTGGTCTTGCTCTGGAGAGCGGAAGGGACAGGGCAGATGGGGCTGGAAGCGGTTAGACCAAGTTGAAGCAGGGCGTCAAGTCAGGGCGTGAGGGGGGGTGGAAGCAGTGAACAGGGTGCGAAGACCTGATCTGAGTGTCATGGCTTGGCCCTTCTAAGTTAGCCCGCACTAGCTCGCAACTTGGCTTAGAGCCTTAGAGCCTCAGACGTGGCTAGGGCCGGCTCTGTCTGCCCCTCGCGGGAGCCTGCTTTCCTACTGGCTCTACGGAGTGCGGTATAGATAGGGGAGCCGTCCTGCTTCACTTCTTCCTCTCACTCTTCCTTTCACACTTTTCGCTTTTCGCGCTCAAGCCAGCCGTCTTGCAGCCACGCACTTGGTGCCTTCTGCGCTCTCAGTAGCGCAAAATGCAGGATGCGCAGCAAGTGGGTCTTGCCATCTGCTCTGTGCCGAGCTTGATTAGTGTGTTTTTTCTTTTATAAATATTCTCGGCGGAGAGCTTTCAACGGACCAGGTCAAGGCTTGGGGAAGAGTACCTGGGCATGCGGGGACAGGACTGCGCAGGTACCGACTACGTGGTCCTAGCTAGCGCAGCCCGATGAGTCCGTCGTGGGTACCTACTCCGTACATCCGCTGTACCTTTCTGCCTAGGGTGCTTCTCGGGCTTTCGGGTGATGCGGAGCAGCGCTGAAAATCATTCCGTCAAAGGCTCAGGAATGCCGCCCTTCCCCACACATGCATGGTATGTACTCCCCCCGTCTTTCTCTCGCGCCTTTTCTTCTTCATTTTTTTGTTTCGTCATATTCTGGGCAGATCCCCCGGGTCCGTCCCGGCGCAAAAGCCTTAGTGGTTGACTCGCCCGCCCGATCGGTCCTTGTGGTCAAGTTCGGTCAAGCAGCGTGGACCGTGGTTGGCGGATGACTTGTTCGCGGCCGAAATCCATCCAGCGTCCACTGCCTAGGTAGGTAAGTATGTATGTACCTTCACGTAAGTATTTGTTGAAACCTGGTTTGTCTTACCTATCTGACTGTCACTGCACATAAAGTCCCCACTCCCTTGTGTCCTTGTGTTTTGAAGTGAAGGGAAAAGTTAAGGAAACCCAAGAAAAAAAGGCCAGAAACGGCGGGGACAAACGCAGGAACGCGACTCCATGTAGGTACGGAGTACAGTGCACATGTTTACGGAGTATGTATGTAGAGATTGTCTCTGATAGAGTCCTCCTTAGCTCCGAAGCCCCATTTTCGACAAGTCCCGAAGAGAGTGGGTTCCAAAAGGGACAGGCTTTCTGGTGACGTGGTGACGAGTGAATGATAGTGATATGGCTGAGTCGGCCAAGAACAGATAGGTATGTTGGTTGGGAGATGGAAAGAGGGGGGGGGTACGTATAAAAGCACATGGCGCGCGCATGAGGCCAAGTTGCGAGGCGCATCTCACCAAACAACGAGCCGCAACGCGGTCCTGTCGTCGGTCGAAACCTTCTGCGCGAAAGATGCAGATGTTGGGGCCCCCTTTTAACGACGACCAAGAGCACTGCTACTGCTGCTTCTGGCGCACTTCACGTCGTGGTCGAGCCGTTCGTCGAGCCGTAGACGTACTCGCAGATGCGATCATGCCAGAACCCGGCCTCTGGACAGTGGAAAGGCGTCAGCCGCATGGGCGAAGCTGATGCTGCAGCTCACGCGCGACGCATACGCTAGTCCTATATCGGGTGACCCGCTATATCCCCTCCGCCAATCGGAGCCCGAGCGCATTTGACCAGCCCGCCGCCTTGGCAAGCTGGCCAAAGTCAAAACGGGGATATGAGTTGGCATCTCCTTGCTGTCTCTGCCTCTCTCGCCAAGGGGAGCAGGGAGCTGTGCTGGATCATGGATGTCTTTGGTACAGTAGCGTATTGTCTTGTTGTCATCTTCTACCGGCACCTACCGGGGAATCAACTCGATTATGTGGTACCAGAGCACCCTGAGTATGTACATAGTAAAAGGCTACCTATGTTGTAGGGAGACTGCGATAATTAACTTACAAGGCACAACGCAGACGTAGACGTAGACAGGGTAACCTCATTGCAACTTCTTCACGGGCTCGACATGCATCCCCCCGTCAGGGTGGCACTCTGCTGTAATATGCATGCGCGCGTGTACGTACGGAGTACACTGCAGTCATACCTGCCAACTGCCAACTTGACAGCCTGAGTCCAGACTGTTCTGCCTGCCGATATGTTTCTGTGCCGCCGGTTTGAGGGCGAATCCCCCCGCCCCCCGTGCTCCCTGTAACAGGTAGGTACAATGTGGGCTGTGGGGGGAATCGATCGATCCGGGCAAGGTTCCGTCGAAGGAGGAACAAGGACCAGACTTGTCGTGGAACAAGGGCTAAACAATAGGGGAGGGGAGGGGGTGGCTCCAAATCCAATGCCATCCCCAGTGTCAGCGAGAAAGTCTGTGCGTCTCGGAAAGGCGTTCGGTCACAGTCTGCTAGTCCCTGGGAGAAGGTAGATATTCTCGAATCTCCATCTGGCAAGGTGGTAGTGTGTGGATTTCCAATGTTGTGTGCTTCTTGTTCTCTCTGTTTTATTTGCCTTGCTTCGACGACGAGAAGGAAATCTGATGGCTTCTTACGGAGATGTCTGGCACGTGATCTTCAGTCACAAGCTTCCGTCGGCGTACTGCAAGCATCCTTGTCATTGATGCCGCCGGATTCCCTATGCATTAGCGATCTCTTTACGGGTTACAACTTACACCCCGGTCCCCCAGATGGAAGCAAAGGGAGGCGATGCCAGGGCCCAAGAGGACTCGGGAGGGACGAGACGCGTTGAACAAACGTTGCGCGTTGGCTCAACAAGCTAGAGACTAGAGATGTAATTCTTGTTCGCTTCTCCGATGCATCAAGCAATATATAGTAAGTTCAATGTTGTTGCATTCGTCTTTTTGTGTTTTCATTCCTTCATTCACCAACATCACTTCACGTTCCGGCCAACATTCTAGCCCGAGGGATTCGCGCGACGCGAAGCCTGAGTGTCTCAATGTGTTCCCAACGGATTTTGTATTTTTGTGTTCTTTGGGATGAACCTGATTTGGTGTCACCGTGGTGTGGCTACTGGCTGCACACACAAATTTACGTCGAAAACGCGAAATACTCGCGGTCAACGCGACGGCATGCCTCAACCAATCTAGATTGTTTTGTCTGCTAAGTTGTGATCTTATCCGCCCCGCTTCGTCGTCCAACAGGGGAAAAAAAGGGGGGGGGGCGTGTCCTTTTTTTTCGCATGCCAGCTCATGCGATGCGATGCGATGCAGGAACCGGCATGGCGTCGTGTGCGTATGTACGGACTACGGAGTAGGTAGCTGCGGCTATTGGGTTTACTACGGAGACGGAGTATAGCCATAATGACGCGCCACAGTCGGTTGATGAAGCCTTGCCTCGGGACGCGCTTACGGAGTACGGAGTACGGACCCGGCGAATGCTATGCATGGGCAGAACCCGAGCAGCTCGGAGCAAAATCCCCAGCTCTTGCCTGCCTATCTGAGGCTAGGTATGTGTTTGTAACTTTTTTAGTATTTATTTAGTATTTTTTACTCGTAGGCCAGGCTAACGTGGCCGAGATTGGCCGGCTTGTGTTGGTCGGAAACACGTCGACGCTATTCGCGACGCTGGTGAGCACCTTTGGATTGACGCTAATTGGGTGCAAGACGGACGACGCGCTACAAGACAAACAAATATGTCTCAGGAACCAGAAAGGTACCAGAAGTAGAATGGACCTTTATTAGGCTTTGGCACTTGTCAAGTTGAAAGCCAGTCACACTTTTACATAGCTCTGTTACCAAGGGCAAGGGCCGCAACTTACAAGGCACATCGCAAGCTAGTCATCGCTTGACGGTATCCAGCCGATTTGATCCGACGAGTGATCCTGGTCCTTGACATCTACTTGACATCTAGGTATGATCTCCGACGTGCTACGTACGTAGTACGCATGGCAGTCCCCCTTTGACACCGTCCAGGTAGGCCCACGCGAACGACGTGTGTCCTGGAGTGCCTACGGAGTAATCCGTCGATTTCCTCCAAGACGCCTTGACAGGCCTTCTTTTTTTGTTGTCATTGTCGTTGTTGTTGTTTTTCTCACTTTTTCTTCAGCCTACTTTTTGAGTTTCCCATTTTGTGCCCTCCATTACCACAGAGCGACATGCTCCCTCCATTCTCAGATCAGTAGCCCACTCCCTTCGTCGCCACATTGCCAAACACGCGCCAAGTTGTTGTTTGTTGTTGTTGCTTTTTTTTTTTTGTCGTCCACACACGACCACAGGACGCAAGAGGTACATACATACATAAAACACAACAACTACTAGTTCACGTAATACGAGAAGAGACTTGAAAGGCAACTTGTTCTGCAAGCTTGTCTAGCGTCGTGAAGATGGTCCAACCGGTCAGCATTGCCTGATCGCCCCGTAAGGACGTGGTGTAACGCGCGCTGAAGAAAGATGCCGTGTGAGGGTGACACCGCGTGGGGTTTACCGTTTTTGGTGCTGAGCTCTATGAGGTAGGTATGTATTCGATCAGGTCCTTGATACTGTTTGTTTTCTTCATGTGTGAGGGACGGTCAGACGACATGCCATAAGATGATGAGATTATCGGTACATGAATGTTGTCTTTTTTTTATTGAAGTTATACATACAATGATTTTCTTGAACTGTTGAACGGTATCAAAAAACCGTACATGGAAATTATGTACTCCGAGTCTCGATCCAAAGTATCAGTCTCGTGTCCTTCAAAGAACGGCATAAATAGTACCCACAACTCACCATGACTATGCATCGTCAATGGGCCATCGCGAAACTGTTCAAGCCGTTTACCCCTTCAACCGCTTTTGCAGGAGACCTATTGCACGGTCGATGGTCATTGGTACATGACGCATGAATTCTTCACGTCTCATTCAGCAGCGCGTTGCAACGCAGATACACTCCACTTGTATTCATCACGCTTGACCGGATGGCTTATCATCGAATGTACATATAGACGCGCGAGGTCGTGTTTACGTGCTTACTCTGATCACCTGGGCGTATGATACGATACATACTTGCAGACCCCCCGCCTCGCAGGACATGGAGTATAGTTGTATGCTCGATGGAGGCGAACGAATGATTTCTCACCCTAGTCTAGTCGTTACGGAACTATTCAATACACACATCGCCAGATCGGAGATAATGCCGGTGGTCTAAGTGCAGTGTACATAGTACCTTGATCCATGTAGTGTGTTAACAAGGCAGACAAGGAAGGGAAAAGGGTTAATACCCTCGGCCAGTGTAAGATGAAGCGAAAATTGTGTTGATGGGAGGCATCTTCCTATCAGTCAAGCTTCGTTCAGCCTTAACGTCGTAGGATCGTCGATGGCAAGTATTCAAGCCACAAAATTGTATAAAGACCAAGGTGAATCGAGATATGTAACAAGAAAGGGGTGAAACAAATGAGGCCAAGAATTTAGCCAGGACTAAATCCAATAACATGCACGCCTATAACTTCAACAATTTCATTCAACAATTCCAGACGTTTCGGGGCAGGCAGCAGGCTTGCTACCCTGCAGCATTCTCAGTCAGCTTTTATCGCACCGAATCAGTAAACATCAGTAAACATCAGTAAACATCAGTAAACATCAGTAAACATCAGTAAACATCAGTAAACATCAGTAAACATCAGTAAACATCAGCACAGTTTACAATGAATCGTCAGACATGTCATAGCAAGCAAAAAAACACAACCCAAGCATATTCCGATTACACATTATTCAACACCTACCCCCCACAACCAACCCAGGCAATCCGCATCATCTCACAAGAAAAGACAAACATACTACGCCACAAAGCAAGGATAATGAACGCATACGCATGCATAAATGGCAGCCAAGAGTCAAGACGACCGACCCGTCGCAATCATCACGGTTCACCCAACAAGAGAGAATAAGACGAACTCCATGATCTCGCCGCAGGCTAGACGGAGGAGGAGAATACCTAGGTACCTAGATAGATATAACAAAAAAAATATAAAAAAAAGGCGCAGGGAACAAGGGTGCGACGCGCACAGAATCCCGCTCAAAACGCCATACATACCTACCTATTCAACAACGTATTCCGACTTTTCACCAAAATCCTGGGCAGATCTACCCGACAAATCGACCGCCCACCGCCCACCATCCACCATCCACCATTCACTCGACCGATTTCCATGCCGAGGCTTTAACTATGTATGTTGTTTTCTTTACCGTTCAGCCGACGGCCTTCCCATCACATCCACTTGAAGTACATAGTACGACAACGCTCAATATAGCAGTGCCTCACGTATCTTCGCGATATCGCCAGCTCCCCTGTCCCGAGGCCACCCAGGATTGTGTTGGAACGCCTTTGGGCACGCAAGTCCATGCCTCATGAGGTATGCGCGCAAGGCAGCAACATCTCCATAGACCAACAGCCTACAAGATGACGCATCTGGGGTGATCTTTTGATCTGCGTCCCGACCGCCACATACGTTTATTCCCGTTCCGAAAAGCATCAAACTTGGAGCTGCTCTCGTCTGTCTCGTTGGAGGCGTGGTATTCATCGTCTTTACGTAGCATTTGTCGGCATAGATCAATAAACACCTCCTCAACGTTTGCTGAAGATGAATACAGCAGTATTAGTATCTGTGAATATACGCTCGCTCGCAAAAAAAAAAAGGGGGGAGGGGGCTCGCTGGAAAAAGGGGATGATTCGCTGGTGCATACTCCTTGTTCGGGCACTCGACTCATAATACGGTGCCTTCCATCGCTGTGATATAGAGAACCCCTTGGCTCGTTGTACGGCCCTGCTCTCTTCCAAGTCGGCCTTATTGCCCACAATGACCATGGGAACGTTTTCATCGTCCTTGATTCGGATAATTTCTTCTCGCAGGCCCGCGAGCTCGTTGAGTGACGACGGGGATGTTATGCTGAAGACGAGGAGAAAGCCTTGTCCGGTCTTCATGTACAAATCTCGCATCGCGACTGATTGTTGCGCATCAGTGACTCCGTCGCATCAAATCCGGGGTTTCCCATCCGCGAAGAGAGGTTTCTTACCAAATTGTTCCGTTCCTGCTGTATCAAGACTGATTGTTTTTATTTGACGCATGCATGTCAGTGGACCATTTGCTCGTAATGCCAACCCGAACTCTTTGTGATGCGCGTCCGGAGTCCCATTCGTAGACTTACATCTCCAGAACTACTTGTCGACCCTAAGCCGCGCACGTCAGCAACACAGTACACCATGAAATTTCAGCACGGCGCAAAAAGGCGCAAAACACTCATCTTACATCGACTTGGATTTGGGTCCTATAGGAATCCTCAATAGTTGGATCATAGCTTTCAATCCACTCGTTATGTACGAATTGCGCTAGACATGGCGTGAGTATCAACGTCGCCCCGAAAACATGTCGTCTCTTCGTTCCACTTACCCGTTAGACAGCTCTTTCCCACACCACCTAGAACGCGGGAACATGCTAAGTCAGAAACTAAAATCATCTGATGTGTATACCTCGGAACGGAAGGCCAGACGCACCTGCTCCCAAGACCACCACATGAAGCTCGCGGCTGTTCACAAAGAGGTCGCGCATGTCAGTGAAGGTCGGCGGAACAAGATCCAAGCTTCAAACTCCAAGTCAAGGAGAAGGGGTGAAAACAGTCAGACGCTGCGCGTACCTTGCTGGCATATGGTATCGAGGCGCCATGACGAAATACCAATCATGTACGAAGACGAAAGCCGCGGAATGAAACGAGAGTTTGCGCGGCAAATGCCAACGCGTTACGCGACAGTCTGCGCGAGGCAATCGACGGTCACTCGGCCTTCGCTCCAGGCCAGACGCTCGCGAAGCGCTGCGAGGTGGGAAGCTGGAATTGGCGGCAGCCAAGTCCGATAGATCGAGAGACGGATGGACGATCCCATGCGTGAAGGGGGTTGGAAGCTGTAGGTGTGCGGCGCACACAAACGACAGGCGGTGAAGGGCCAAATGGCACTTTTTACGTCGGTCGTTCGTTCTCTGAAGGTCTGAGGCGTGTTCGTGGTGTTGGAGGCGTGTGCGTCGTCGTGTTCTATCGACCACAGGACTTTGGTGTTTCCTTGAGCAGGAGATTCAGAGTCGCCAGGTATGGCTGGTGGTGTCGTGGTCGTAACTACAGCGCAAGGGGGGAAGAAGGTTGGGAACGTGTTGGGAGTCGAGACGCACGCAGCCTTGCTGTCACGTCAGTCCACTTGCGGTACGGAACGCGGGACAACAACGACGTATGTAGTAGTAGATTGGATTCTATGAGATCCGGGGTTTCGTTGAGGCGTGATGACGAGACGAGGAGCGCTCTCTGGCCGGCCTGTCCAATTCACTAATGGCTCTAATGATTAATCGGATAGCTTTGAAGGCAAGGTGAGACGAGGCAAGACAAGTGGAAGAGATGGAAAGGCAAGGCTAAGGCCGGTTGGGGCGCAGGCCGCGGGCAGTGGGGCACCATGCGCGGTGGCTGGGAGGGAGTCTGGGACCAAAGATGTGTGTAGTAATCAAGGTCGCGGACAAGGCAAAGCAGACCAAACTGGCAGCTCGTCTGAGAATCGAGGAAAGAATCGAGGAAAGAATCGAGAAAGAATCGAGGAAGTAATAAGGACCAGCTGGGGATTGTCAGAGCCGCGCGAGACGGGCTGGTGGCGGGCAGAGGTTTATCTATCTCCTCGTCTACGAGCTCTCCCAGGGAGTCCCCCCCTTCACTCACTCACAGAGTCACCACTACCTAGACGTACGTTTGTACCTATGTATGTGCACCGGGCTGTCACGGCCGGCCGGCAGCCAGCCCGTGTAGACATGGATGGCCTTTGCTATGAGAGGCCCTTGAATCCCACCTTCTCTCGAGTCTCAAGAGTCAAGGACTCAAGGAGTCAAGCCGGCGACAACAACTCTTCCACACGACCAGGAGTTATCGTTGATGCCGGCTTGCCGTCTGCCCGTTCTGCCCGCTGCCGCGCCCCACTCCTCCTGCGGGAAATTTGGAATCAAGCCCAACCCCCCCCTAGCCAAGAAAGTCAAAAGCTAGGATCTCCCAACCAAGGGTAGATATGTAAGTCAGACCAACGCGAGGTTGTCTTGGGAGGGTTTTTTTCTTCTTTTTTTTTTTCTTGCGAACCGGTATCTCTCAGCTTCATTATTAGGGCCGATCCTTGGTCACGTCACAACCTCTACGGTCCAAGGGCGCAATGGCGGCGGCCCATGTACATACATACATACCTCCAACCTACCCAGGTACCTGGTAGTGGGCGACCGGGGGCCCGGGAGACTTGAGAGGTGGCGCGTTATTCTCTCATCGGGGTGTCATAGGCTGCAGACTGCAAGTGCAGGTAAGCGCCTTTTGCGTGCGCTTTTTACTGGTGATGAACCCAGGGAGGGCTTGGGTTGACGATGCGAGTTGTGCAAGTCAAGATCGTAGTAACCGTATGTACTCCGTACATAGATACTCACTGGGGATGCGCAAGTCCCCGGATCCCGGATCCCCGGATTTGAAAGCCCGCGCATGGACCTGTACATGGCATTGCGTAACTTTAGTTACCGGCATGCTAGCCAAATGCCGGGAGTCTCTTCCTGGCGGTACCGGTATGCCGTCATCGTCTTACCCGCTATCTGGTCTTGTTAAGAATTGCACATGACACCCTCATTTCATGGATACGGTCGTTTCATAGACACAATGAGAACATACCTCTCTTGACCTGTTTCAACAAGGGAAACAGTGACATCAGAATGTCAATAGACGAGCAACAAGCTACCCACCCTCTCAAAAAAAGACAAGGCTTCACCTCCAGCCTACAAAGCCTAGGTACTGAAGCCCTTAACAATACAAAGACACACAGACACGAAGATGTTAAAATCTCGCACAAGAAACACTCCAATTTATGAACCCCCTCCTCCCCAAATTGATGGATGCATTCCGCCCCAGCGAGACTGCAAGACAGTGATGTGAGTGAATGGCCCCTCAAAATACAGCCACCCGCCAACCCGCATCAAAATATGTACAAACTTGTATGTACTAAACAATACCGATAAACAAATCGCTCACAAAATGCACAATAACCGTCTCCCTTCCCCCTCCCTCCCCGAACTTACTCTCTTCCTCCCTTCCCCCAAAATAACCCCCTCGGAGAAAAAAAGAAAAAAAGAGAAAATAACTCCCAGAATAAATCCATCAAGTTACGGAGTAGGTACCCGTACTCTGCACACCTCCTAATAAGGCGGCTTCGTAAACCCCCCCAAACTCCCCTCCCCCGACCGACTATCAATCCCCCTCAGTAAATCCTGCAAATTCATACCCCTCCCACCATCCTCACCACCACCAAACCGTGTTGACTGCGAGGCGAGACTATCACCCCCCCGACTCTGCACAGGACGCTTACTCATGCCCGTGGATGTTGAAAAATCCATCGCTGAGAGACCCATCTTGCTCGTAAAGGAAGTTAGATTCGGCAGCGGTGGCACAGGGGGCACATCAGTGTCCTCATGGCGGATTTCCTGGTGAGGATCTAGAGATGGGTGTTCGTCGTGGTGTTGCGAGCCTGAAAGTGTGCTGCGGGCGAGTACATCGCCTGTCGTAGAGGGGGCAACTGCCGCCTGAGACGCAGGCTGAGACGCATGAAGGCCGATATCTGAGAGGCTGTAATCGCAGCTGAGCATGCTCTCGTCGCTGTCGTCGTCTTCGGGGAGAGTTCCGGTGGTTTGGGGGGATGGATTCCCGGAGAGCATCATTTTGAGCTGTGCAATGGATGCGACGCCTGTCTTGCTTGATACGGATCCGGAGGGGGATTGTCTGCCGCAGACGCTCGACTTTCGGAGCCGGGATACGGTGCCTTGTCTTTCTCCGTATGTGTGCGAGGTGTGCGGCCGCAGGTTTGGCTGGCTTGTTCGCGAAGAGAGTGGGAAATGGCCGTTGCCGCCATGGATGATAGCGCTGCCGGCGCCGCCGCTTTTAATAGCGAGGCGATGTTGTGTTGTGCCTGTGGTGCCGGCTTTGGAACCAGTCAACGACTCGGCCTTGCCTGCTGCTGTGATGGCTGCCAAGACTGATTCTCGGGTCCAGTTGGAGAGCATGTGCTCTTTGAATTCAGCGGGCAGCTGGCGTCGCCCCCCATCAATATAGCCAGAAATCGGTCCGTTCAGGTTGCGGCTCGGAGACGTAGCGGTAGGGCTTGTCGGCGGGGACAGATTGGTCTCTTGGTAGCTTGTCGCGATGCACTCCACCAGTGACGGCCTATCATCAAACGGCAGGATCTCTTCCGATTCGAGAGAGCTCAGATCCCAAGTCGGCTGAGGGCGTGGCTGACCGGGCGTCCCAATCTGGGCCGGCGCTGGTGCGGGAACGTGCACGCCTTCCACCCAGAAACCCTTGTTTTTTCTTCGCACAATCTCCTTGTACACTGCGCGGCCGACCACGGATCCCTCAAAGTCGAATTCTGCTGCCAGGGCCCAGAAATAGCCGTGTGTGAGAGAAGCGATGCGCACCTTGTGGATCGGTTGCTCCAGCTCTTGTATGTCTTCTTGCAGTCTATAGACCATGGGAATCCCACAGCGGGCCGCGTTGACACCAAGCTTGAACACGAGCTTCGTGAGCAAGCTGTGCAGCAGGGTGATGTCGTTGTCGTACTCGACAAACTCCAATGCGCTGTCATAAATAGCGACGTGGAGCAGCGGGAGAAATTGGCAACGACGCGCTCTGGGCTGCCTCTCGCGGCCAGACGTGTTCGAGACCGCTCTCCGAGAGCCATTAGAAATGTCGCGATCGTGCTTTACCGTGCGGTGGATTTCGACGGTATCATCGCTCGCTCTCATGTCCGTGTAAGTGAGTTCGCGGTCCAGCCAAGTCGACAAGGCGTCCACGTAGGCTTTGCGAACATTCCCATCTGGGTCACGAAGCAGCCATTGAGTGCCTTCCCAGACCTGAATTGGGACTCGAGTCCTGCTCAGATCCAAGTGACCGTTGTGACCGGTCTTGGGACTTGCCAGCAGCAAAATGGCCTTCACGATTTTCAGGGCTGACAGCCGGCCGGATGCATGAGAAAAGTACGTCTCTTGCAGAGACTGGCCGCCGGCCATGTCGAAGGCGGATGGCGGTACGGCGTGATCGACGCCAGCAGCCTCTGCCTTGTCACCCCCGTGCGTCAAAGAGGCGATGCTCACTGATCGGCTGTGTTTAATGCGACTGAACAAGGCGGCAATCATGTCAGAGACCTGGTCGGCATAGTATACGTGGTTCGCCAAGTCGCTAGTGCAATCCTCAAGCCTGGCGAGCAGATCGTCGCGTTGAAGCCGGCAACCGTTTTCGTGTTGTTCGACATCGGCCCTGTCTTCGCTTTGGCTGCCCTCGTGGCTAGAACCCCTACGCAACTGGAAAAGCTTCTTAATCTGTCCTACCAGTCCGAGGAGAACATCCATGACACTGAGGCCAATCAAATTAACATCAGAGCGAAGAAGTGATTGCATCATGGCCGTGATGGTCAGGTGCTGTTGGAGGTTCTCTTCTCGCATGGGCGTCTTGGTCAGGACGTCCAGCGTAGTCAGGAGAATCACATATCTGTCTTGCACCGGTGTCCATCGAGCAACCGTGTCGAATATTTTAATGGCCCAGCCAGAGTCGCGACCATGACCGGCCGAGTTATCGGTGATGACAACAGTCTCTCCTTCCGCAACTCTGCTGGAAACAAACTTGAGCAGAGCGTTTGTCGCGCCGTAGATCTGGGCCCTGTTAGGAACGACAAAAATCTGCTTCAGACACTGAATCGCAAACACGCCCGTTTCTTCTTCGGCAAGATTATCAACGTCCAAGGCCGTGCCCGAAAAGGCGACAGGGTTCGTATCCCCGGTCACTTCCGCTGTTCGGACCGTATTGACACTCGACCGACGAGGGTGGATCTTTTCGGAATCCCGCTTGTTGCCACCGAGCTGCGCGCTCTGGAGTATCGTATCGAGGAAATCATCATCGTCGGTCCACGCGTTTTCGAGAATCATCGGCACAATCACATCGATCTGGCGGCCCGACACGGACGAAAGAGCGTCCGAGCCCGCCACATGCTTGATGGCTTTGAGGCCAGCATTTCTCCACCGAAACTGGAGCGGCTTGCTGACCGGGCCCTTTGAAGGAACGTGCCTTGTTGAAGCAAGCTGAGCGTAGGACCGGACAACAGACGAGTAGCCCTGCAGGTAGGCGCTATCACCAAACAGCGACGAAGCGTCGTGATGTTGGCAGAAGGCTTCGAACGTAGGCAGCGACGACTCGACCATGGTAATATCGTCGGATCGGAGGATCAGATCGAGGATTTTGAGTACACAGGGGGCGATGAGAGCGGCCTCTTTGGGTGATTTCTCGACGAGAGCAGCCAGGATACCCAGCGTGACCTGAACATTCCTGAATACGGCCAGGGCGGGTCAGCGAAATGACGGCGGACAGATGACACAGTCGAAAAAGGAAAAAAAAAGAACGAAAGGTGAACGGCACAGCACAAGGTAAATGATAGGACTCACCCAATCCGCATGCGCCAGACATCGCTGGCAGTCTTCTTCTCGAGGAACGAGCCAATCTTCTGGATCTTTGATCGACGGCTCGTGGCATAGAAGAGTAGGTAGCTCAGCTCGCTGCTGTTGGGAACGACATCTACGGCCCCTTTTGTCGTCTTTGGATAGCACTTCAGTACCAAGACCTGATGCTTGGGCCGGCACTTGTCGTGGAGCGCGTTCATGGTGTCGTGAGGAGTTTGAGAGCGGATGACCCCCCCTTGGCCGACGGAAGAAGGGGAAGACGGCGTGCGTCACGGAGGGGGTGCGTGGTGATTGGCAAAAGCAGCCACGGCGCGCAGACTGTCAAGCAAACATGTAGAATGTCGAAAGGCGGACGATGAGATGGATGAGCAGAAGGGTCGCGGGTGCGGATGCTTGGAAGAAGGGGGTTGGCGTTGGCGTTGGCGTTGGTGTCGCGGCTGGAGCGAGCCGCAAGACCACGATACCGTAATAACACTTAAGTGGGCCCCTGGCTGGTGAGAGGTACATAGGTACCTAGGTAGGTAGGCACTAAGACTCAAGAGTCAAGAGGTACCTAGTGAGTCGTGACTCGTGAAGTCGTCAATCACATGTCCCTTTGACCGAGCCACCCGCTTTCAGCAGCAAATCCTGAACTCAACGTCCCGAGGATCTTCAATCTGCTCTACGAAACGTGGCTCAAGTTTGAACAAACAAAACGGGACGAGATGAACAAATGGGCCAGACACACGCAAAGCAAAAGGAGTCAACTCAATATTCTCAAAGAGTTAAAGACAAAGGCAAAGGTTCAAAGAAAGGAATTAAAGACCATCGATTGTGACCCATCTTTGTCGGTCACCCCCGAAATAAGCTAACGACTCTACACTTGAAAGAGATGACAAAGAAACGAGACAAAAAACATAAACGCCCAACGTCCTCGCTTTTTAGGCCACCGATGCAATCACCAGGGCAGCCACATTTTCCTCCTCGCTCCTCACTGTGATCTTGGTCGTGACCCCTGATTTCGAAGAATAGGCCATTCTCACGTTCGCCACTACTCTGCCTCCGTGGACTGTCTTGCCCAGCAACTTGAGTGTGTGCGTGCTTGGGTTGACAGGCACATCAGTACCCTCCAATGGCTGCAAGGAGAGAGCCTTGGCCAATTGCTCAGTGGCATCTGTTTTCACAATTCGTGTTAGTTTGGAACGAAGATCAGTCTGTGTGGTTGGGGAAAAGGTGCATCGCTCTGGGAGGCTTCGAATATGACTTACCGGCAATGCTCTTCATGCTGCTCAACTGCAGGGTCTCCTCTGCCTCCTCTCCAGAGGCACCAATCTGCTCCCATATGTGGCTGAAGTTGCTGGCAAACGTGGGGACAATGTAGTCGCTACCACTGAGGTCAAACTCGGAAACCTCGTACTCGTCATCATAGCCAGACTCCTCAGGCTCGCCGTTCGATGGATCGATTTCCTTGCTGGTGAACTTGAGAATGTTGGTGAACGTAGTGATCGGCATTGATCCTTCACCATTGACCTTCTTAAAGGCCACGTAGACCTTGCCCGGCTCGTCAGTGGCCAACTTCTCCGCCTGAAGAATGAAGACCTCCTCTAATTCGTCCTCATCGCCAGGCGTCGCAACGACGGAGACTGCCTCTAGCACCGTATCCGGCAGCGTGTTCTTGACTTCATACTGAAGCACGATGTGCTCCTTGAAAACGTGTTTCACCAAAGTGACTACATACTCTGTCTCGGCCTCGGTAAGTTCAGTTACGGGCGACGATTTGAGAACGTGGCCAAACTCGCTCATCTCGGAGATCTGCATCAACTCCTCGGCGTATCGCTGAGCCTGAGCAGAGGCAGAAGCCGCAGCTTCGACACCGCCGACAGGAGCCTTGGTAGGACCAAGCTTGGGGGCCTTGTGGCTAGGGGCTGCGGCAGTGAGTTTCTTGGTTCGGTCTTCAGCATCGGCCTGCTCTCGAGTGACCACTGGAATGCTGGAGATATCGAATGGATCGTTGAATGATGCCTGATCGTCGGACGTGACGTACATGACAAGCTGGTGCTCGAAGATTGGGAGAGAAAACATGCTTTCATTCTTGACAAAGTTTTCGGCCATTGCATCGTCCTCCTCGCCCATGAGCTTCAGATTGAGTGCCGCACGATCACGCACTTCGTCGTCAACGTCGTCCAAGCATCTGGTAAGCAGAACCTTGACGCTGGCCTTGACATCGGGGTCTTTCTGGCCAACGCCAAACTTGGCCAACGCCGTAACGGCAGCGGCTCGCACGATTGCGTTCTCAAGCACGACTCGGTTGTAGATGTATCGAATATACTTGGTGGGCTGAGCGGTCTTAGGTCCCTCCAGGCCAATGAGATGCAAGATGCGCACGGCCAGCTTTGTAAATTCGCAGTCCTCAATGAACTCGCACAAATGGGCAAGAGCCTCGTCCTTGGAGTCGGGAACGAACTTGATCAAATCAAACATGCTCTCCACCACAGCACGCTTGAAATCGAAACCGCCCTCGTCCCTAAGGATGCCGCTGAGAAAGGTAAGCATGCCGGCCTGCTTGTTTGGAAACTTGAGGCACAGAGTTCGGATAGCCTCGACGATGGTAATTTTGAACTCGTCCGTAATTTCCGACATGAAGCCAGAGATCTGTTTCATGAGTCTGTCCACACTGGCCTCATTGCCGGTCTTGAGAAGGGTTGTGATGGCGAAAGTGGCAATAGATCGGTTGCTATTTGAGATGAGAAGCTCGATGTCGGGGTTGCAGATGCTAACTGCAGTGGGCTTGAACGAAGCAAAGTTGTGGAGAATTCGGAGGGCAGCGAATTTGGTAACGGCGCGTGGAGAGGTCAGAAATAACTGCAAGACACTGATAGCCTGAGAAACTTCGTTGTCGGAAACATCCCGCATATCGCAAATAGCCTTGGCGGCCTCAAAGTTGACCATCTCACTCTTGTGGCGCAGCCAGCCGTCCAGAAGCTGCATCATGGGCTTTCTCAACGACACATCTTCCTCAGCCAATTGAGAAGCAAGACGAACAAGCATGACTGTGGCGGCGGGGTTCTTGACAGCACCGGCGGTACTAAATTGCTGTACCATCTTGACGAGGGCCATTCGGTCGTGCATTCGCATCTGGTACAAAAGTCCAATGGCGTGGTACTGAGTCATTGTCGAATTGTTCATGGGCATCTGTCCACTTGACGAAGAAAAGCCGAGCGAGAAGCCGCCGGATGACTTGCTCGAGGCAGCGGCTTCCTGAGTTTCACTTTGCCAGCGACGCACGACCTCCTTGGCGATCGGCAGAAGATGGTATGAAGAGACTAATGCGGCGGAGGACACGGACGGGTTCTTGTCTACGATGGCAGTCTTCATGACTCTCTCGATCGATTGAACGGTTGTAGCCTGTAAATTCGGGGGTCAGCAGCTGAACTGGTGTGGGGTGTCTCGCCGACGCCTGAAGGGGCCGGATTACGAACGTCTATGATGCGACACAACGCTCGAATGGCATTCGGCCTGTAGATAGCATCGCTACCGCCACCAGTATCCTTCATGATGGTGCTGGTAACCATGATGATGTCCTCGGCAGAGTTGGCCAGCTCCTTGATAACGAGGTGTACCATCTGTCTGAGGCTGGCATCTTTATTCTGGAATAACTTGGAGATGCCGAAGAAGAGGGTGGTAGCCTCATTGGTTGGAAACTTCTCGCCCGTGTAGAGGAGAAGTGCAATCTTGGTGAGAAGAATTCGGCATCGTCGCGGTTGAATGGTGCCTTCATTGAATATGCGTGCTGCCAGTGATGTCAGCCAAATACGTGACAGAGCACAGGAACCGAGAGCGCCGTCGAGGCCACCATTGCTGTCTCATCATACCTTCTTGGAATACTTGAGAGCGGTCGACCTTGACCAAGCCCAAGTCGGCGTCCTCGTCCTTCTTGCCGTAGCTCATCTTGGCGACTGCGTCGGGGGAGGGTTGGTCGTGGGTCTATCTGGCTGTCCGGCGACTGCGCTCGATATCACCACGTTGGCACTTGAGTCTCTCCGGGAAGGGGGGCAAGCTCTCACGTGACACTCCACCTGGCCACGATCCTGGTGGAGCACTGCACCGAACTTCTAAGTTCCAACTTGGTACCTATTTACTCTGCACACATACAAATGCTTGAAGAAGAGCGCATTTTCAATAAAAGACTATGCCTATGCATTGTCTTAAGGCTTCTATGCAATGTGTACCGCTAACAGTTTAACGTGCTCAATCTATGGTTTCGGAGCAAGATAAATTCGATTAGTGTTTCCAGTTCAAGATGAACAACACATGCATGTACTCTTTGAGTCTTTGCGTCTGAGAATTCTTGGTGCCTGGACAACCCGCTCCTGTCACATGATAGCGCGACAAGGTCGGCCCGCTCCTTCAATCGCGCAACAGTCTACACCTTGAAAGGTACCTTGAAGAGGTACCGACCATCGTCACTCATGCTGCATGCATGTAAGTGCTCAGACTTCAAACTGTGTTCTCTGGGATGAGAGTGTGGCTCGAAAAGGACTTCCACGGGCACTGAATGAACCAGGGCGGTCCAATCATCTAATCACAGGCTTCACTTCGCCCCAGACGCGTATCCCCCTTCATGGTCTCGACGCGATACGGTGCTAAGCTTTCTCTGCCGCTACGTCTGGCAGCCACTCAGCAACGCTCTTTCCTCAATGTGTTGAGCCTCCTCAAAGTATTGGGCCAGCAGAATTCGCCGCATCCGCAGTTTCTCAAACTCTTGAGCCACAGCTTGTGAGACCAATATTGACGTGTCACCTGCATCCTGCGCCTGCCTTGACAGCCTGATCCAGCATGCAGCAAGGAGTCAAGCCCAAGGGCAGAGGTCTCCTGGAGTTTGCAAGGGGAAAGTCCGATAGCAACGCACAATACAACAACTCTTCTACGAAGCTCTCTCAAGTTGATCCTGGCAGGCGTTCGGTCACTCCCAAGGCAGAAATCTATCAACCAAGCCGACAAGAGATTGCAGAATTCGCGAGACTTCCGGTCCCGGGAGCTGCCCCCAAAAACATCAGTAGTCCTCGATCAAGCGCTCCGCTGGCAAACATTCTTCGATCAGAATCGCCGCTTCGGCACGGCTCGCCATCTCGGCATGGGTATGCCTCGCCAAACCGTATGGAGAGACAGAGCCACACCACTGCGCCTCATCATGATATATTCTCAGGATCGCAGCTTGGAGAAAACTTTATGAAGTCGGGTCTTACGACGCCCGCAAACGACTCAGAAGTGTTGGCGGTTGTGCAGAATCCTGCCATCAAGGCAGAAGATCGCCTTGAACGTCATCAAGCGCACAGAATTGCTCCGCGACGTGGTCCTTCGCTGGAGGTTGAGAAACATCAATTCTCCGTGGCAGTCGACGGCCGACTCTCTGTGGTGCCAGGACATCATCGCCACAATCCAACTCATATGAATGATGGATTCTACAGCCACAAACATTCAAATAGTCACCACGTTAGATACCAACCTAAACCTGTCAAACCGCCAAATCCTGTCTACAACCTACCTCCACCGCCACTCCAAGCGCAAGCTAAACTGCCAATGCGAGGAGTACGAGTCAGCCGTGGACAGCCATTAATGACCACTGCATTGCCTATTCATGTAGAAGAGGAGCCTCAGGCCAACTTCATTGAGACGGACCACGAAGAAAATTGGGAAGAGCAAGCGTTGGATAAGGTGAATGAGTCCATGTATGTCCATGGCTCAGATGATGGCTCTCGTGCATTGGGCGACTTTAGCGAAAACATGGCGCTGTCAAAAACAAAGAAACAACATGCACCACATGACAAGTTCGCACGAGACGGCACTCACAAGCCAGCCAAGCATCCGCGAAACGTACAGCACAAGGACAAGAAGCGTAGGCGGCAAAGTCTCGACTACGACGACAAAGTTCTCAGCTCCATGACATACCAAGATCTCCAAGAAGAACCATTCGATGTCGTGCCACAACTCCCAGGCATGTTGAACGGGCATGATTCCGCTGCATCAAAGCTGGTCACTAGACTTGAGCAGTTTCAGCAGCAAGGCGAACGCGAGCAATTCCAATTTTTCTCACACTTGTCCATAGAGGAGTGGGAGAATGCGGGCGACTGGTTTGTTGAACAGTTCACAGACATCATGAGCCGCTTGCGGCAAGCTCGTCGCAACAAGCGCGAAATGGTGGCAGCGTTCGAGGAAGAGGCCTCGCAACGAGAAGAGGCCATCCGCGTACGGACCGATGCGATTGACAAGAAGTTGATGAAAATGAAGCAAGATGGTCAGCGTGTTGTTGGCGACAAGCATCTTTAGCACACCTGCCGATGGTTTCATGCTGCGATTGATAGGATGACGCGCAGTATTCAAACCACGAGCAGGGTTTGCGATAAGGGTTTGGGCCGGTGACGAAGAAAAGACGGGGAAGATGCATCATCGGAGCAATCTAAGGCTTGTCTTTTCAGGAGTTTGGAGCTTATCCAGCGTGGTGTTTACGGGCGGTGAGAGTGTCATTAAGCGGTGCAAGTCTAATCTCACAAATGCCTTGTTAACCTTGCTCCATACATCCGAATCATGCCGATATCACGATAGCTCAGACCAATAGTCTCATCAAATCCGCTCTACTTGCTTAACCTTTCTGTCTCTCCCCACGATCATTCGCAACTGACGTCCCGGCCTGTCCTTAAGGATTCCCCTTCTCAGAGCGGCGGTGTACAGCTCATAAGCAGGGAAATAGCCATCCACAAATCTGACGACTTGCTCCGGCGTCATCCCCGCTGAAGGGTCCCCCCTCGCCCTACGCAGTGACTCCTCCTGCTCCTGCCTCCACGCATACACATAGTCCAGATGTTCCGAGTCAATATGTATAAACGCATCCAAAACGTCCGTCACGGCATCATAGCATCTCAGCTTGTCATTGACGAAGAAAAGATGTTCCAATTGGTGATGGCGCAACGTGCGACTGGGTGCCTCCCACCTCGCTCTCACATCCTCCTCATCAAGGGACCGAAATCCGACTGACCAGCCTTCGAAGATGATGACTTGGATGGGCTCGTCATCAGGCTGGTTGACGGAGACCCAGGCCTCTTCGGGGAGACGATCGCCTTGACCTGAAAAAAGGGCTTTGTCGTAGCGGGGAATTTTGGTGGGATGGGCGTTTTTGAGGGCCGTGAAGACGGATTTGAGGAGGGTGATGTCATGGGTTCCTGATGAAGGAAATCAGCTTCTCAACTCTTCACCCTTGTCCGGAATGATGGATCTTTTGTTGTTGTTGTATGTATGTAGTTCGGATGTGTGTGAAGAGACCAGAGTAGGTATAAGAGGAGAGGAGGAGGGCAACATTATCATCTCATACCTGGCTCCCCCCGGTGCTGGACAAGCGTATTCCCAGGATTCGCCTCACTCAATACTCGCTGATCCTCGTGCGTGAGGTAGAAGTCGTCAAGGCTAAATACAAGGGTCTTTACGCCATTATTGCCGCCATTATTTTTGGGTTTCTCTCCAGCGAGGGCCGCGGCAAGGGCTGCGACGAGGGTTGTTTTGCCTACGCCTTGGACGCCATTTAGACCTATAATCAGGGGCCATTTGTGAGAGTGGTGGCGCGCTTGCTGGAGGTGGGCGAGGATGAAGGAGAGGCAGATGCCGAGGGGGTTATTGTCGTGGGTAGGAATGGAGAGAGACATTGTGCGAGGTGGGATTGAGATCTGTTCTTTTTATCTATGTATATAAGCAGAGAACCAGCCCAGGAATTCAGGTTTGCGTCATGGAACCATTAGCGGCATTGACCGGCATTCACGATGGTGAGACGAACACGTGGGTTCGGCCCGGAGTGATGGAACACGATGGCTTCATCAGGTCGTGTATGAACGTGTGACGGATAACAGAGGCTAGGAGGTACTCCGTAGAAGAGCGAGTAATTCTTAAGTCAGCGGCTGCGACAGCCCCACATCCATCACAGAGCGGGTGTGTACCTGGATGGTTGCTTGAGCCTTGAGCCTTGTGCATACGGCGATGAACCTGATTGGATATTTACAGCCGAACCGGCCCGTCCATGTTCCATGGTACCAGCCTACTGGGGCGTGGCGGAAGTGTGGGGGAGAGACGAAACAGTTCAGATGGACAACCATCGCGCCTGACTGCTTCCTGTCTGCTGCAGCTCCCACATCGCGCCGCACAGATGCCCTCATTATTTGACCGGACAGGAACCAGGCGAACGTCCCGATCAATTGACTTTTGAACTCTGGGTGACAAGTTCCTTTACCAGCTGCGGATACATACTGTTTAACACACCAAAAAAACCACCACGTGCTGGGCGGAAACCCACGCTGTCTCTCGTCTCTGCTCCTCAAACTATCGTCTCTCCATTTTCATACGTCTTGTCTCTCGGCATCACCCCATCTTGACGCGTCCAGACTAGATACAAACGACATTGAACTGTCGAAAAATTATCAAAACGCCCCAAGACTCAGCATAAACCCGTCGAACCCTTCCGTCGTCTCATTTGGGCCTGAGCCCGAAGCCGTGGGAGTCCCGATATCAAGTTGGAAAACTGGCGACGTGTAAGATTCAGTCTCAGCGCTGAGAGCAAGCGCAACTTTTTTGGACAACTGTCTGCGCCGCTAGAAGACAGCGGGATCATCACCGCGTACCTTGCCGTCAGCCACGCCCCTCGTCTTTAGCACCGAGAATCGCGTTCCCATTCGTCGCTCAACGCCCATGTCTACCGGATCACTGCCCGGGTCTGTCCATGGCGAGGGACACGATCATGACAGCCCGCAGTCTCATTCGCATTCGCATTCGCACGCGCATTCTCGATCCAAACTACACACTCGATCAGGTTCCCAACCCTCCAACGCTGCTGCTGCGTTGTTCAGAGACAAACCGCCGCCTGCAGCTCTAGATTCTCTCGATGGATGGTCGAGAGAGACGACTGCCGGTGGGAAAAATATCATTACGCCTCGCGTCGACGTGACGTTAGCTCCTTATTCCCCACCAGCCACGAGTAACCCTTCGTACAGCTACAGCGAGAAGCATGACAATCACAGCCATAGTCACAGCCACAATCATGAACACAGTCATGATC
Organism: Claviceps capensis; assembly: GCA_018360045.1. Taxonomy (NCBI): domain Eukaryota; kingdom Fungi; phylum Ascomycota; class Sordariomycetes; order Hypocreales; family Clavicipitaceae; genus Claviceps; species Claviceps capensis. The sequence goes on along the minus strand of SRPN01000031.1, from coordinate 37,724 downwards.
ACAGTCACGACCATTCGCATTCTCACAAAGCAGGCGACAGCAAGGCTCCGAGATCACTGTTCACAAGGACGCTTCTCAAACACACGGCGGGCTATCCCATTCTGCATGCAATACTCATGGAGCAGGATTCGAGGAGAATATTCTACTTTATGGCGTGAGTTGGTCGAAATACTCCTCAATTGACACCCTTTCCCGTCGACTAATGCGTCTGCTCAGTTTGAACTTTGGTTTCATGGTCGTGCAAGCATTCTATGGTTACGTTACCGATTCGTTGGGACTCCTCAGTGATAGCATACACATGTTTTTCGACTGTGTTGCTCTCCTGGTGGGGTTACTGGCTGCAGTTATGAGCAAATGGCCGCCGAGTCAGAAATTTCCTTACGGGTTCGGCAAAATCGAGACCTTGTCAGGGTTTGCCAATGGCATTCTGTTGATGTGAGCCAACCTTGGGGATTGGGTGTTTTGGGAAAGTCAAGACAGCTAACAACAAGAACACATTAGGCTCCTGAGCGTTGAAATCGCCTTTGAGGCGTTTGAACGATTGTGGGAGGGTACCAAGACCAAGCGACTTGGCGAACTCTTCGTTGTCAGCAGTCTCGGGCTTGCCGTCAACTTGGTTGGCATGATGGCATTCGGGCACCATCATCATGGGCACGGCGGACACGACCATTCACATAGCCACAGCCACGGCCACGGCCACGACCACGACCACAGCCATGGTCACAAACACGACACGGAACACAGTCACTCACATAGCTGCGGCGGCCACGGCGCCACGCAGGACAACGAAAACATGCACGGCATTTACTTGCATATCCTGGCAGACACTCTGGGCAGCGCCTCGGTAATTGTGTCGACGGCCCTAACCGGCGTGTGGGGATGGTCCGGATGGGATCCACTGGCATCGTGCTTCATCGCCATTCTCATCTTCATGTCTTCACGGCCCCTCGTCGTCTCGTCCGCGAAGCGGCTCCTTCTCAGCGTTCCCGAAGTAACGGAGTATAGTCTACGGAATACACTGGGTGGTATTCCGCAGCAGCGAGGCGTAGCTAGCTACTGCGTGCCCAAGTTCTGGTTGGACGACCGTACGGGGAGTGCGGATGGCGAGAAGCTGGTGGGGGTTGTGCACATTGTTGTGGCGCGGGGGGCCTCTATGGATGAGACGCGCGAGAGAGTGCAGAGCTATTTGCACAGTCAGGGCGTTGAAGCGGTGATTCAGGTGGAACGGGAGGGCGATTATGGGTGTTGGTGTAGCAGAGGGCGTAGTAGTACTGTTGCTACGCCGTGTACCCCGAACATGCTCTAGAAGGATTGGCTCCCGGGTGATATTGATGCGATTGTTTAAGCGACTGGCTTTACATGGGCCAGCGATGCTTTGTTGCCGAGGTTTGAGGTGCTTTGCTTGACGCGCTGTGCGACTAGGGTTCCTCGTACAGCATTCTTGTTCCCTTTTTTTTCTCCATTCTTCCTATCTTTCTTGTTTCTACTTCTCTTTTCTTCATCATTCTTCTATTTTTCTCTTATTCTCTCATTCTTGTCTTCTCCTTTTTCTTTCTTCTCACACGTACATTGTCTATCGGCCCGCTACAGGCCACGTCTATATATTCGGATACATGAGCAACGGCTTCGTTTGGGGGGGGGGGGGAGTCCGGAGTCAGGTCCTCTGGGGTATTTGGCTTAGTCAGTTGCGTGAAATCCTCCCCGTGTACATTTTTCATACGTATAGATCCGTATGTTTGGAAATAGGGGCCGAGATGGAGCTTATGGTATAATCCGATGAACGCGTTATTGTGAGCCTGCAATGTGCACATACATCTCATGTATGTAGTGCAGCCCCTTTATTCAAGTTTTCTCGCACCTCAACCTCAACCTCAAGGCACACAACACAGTATTGGTCAGATATCTCAAGGCCGAGTTCCGTAGATGATGCAGCACCTGTCAAGAAACGGTGGTTTCGAAGCGCCTATTCTTGGACTCTTTGATAGCTCCATGAAAGATTTGCGCACGTTTTCCAGGCAACACAACAAGGGCTTGTCCATACTATCTGCATCTCAACCACAGACCTGTTTTCAAGCGACGGGATACTTTATGAATTTTGTAATTCATCCATCGTAGACATCGTTCGTATGTAGCCGGCTACATTGCAGGATACTTATGCGGCAACTCTAGCAAATCGATCGTTCCGCATGCTGATGTCCATTGCAGCGAAGTACATACTCGATCATGGTTTGTGTCCTCTATGCGGGCCTGTTTGCGATGGGGCGTTGTGAAATGGGGGACGACGAGGTGTGTATATGCCCCAAGCTACCTTGTACATACGTGATGCTAACAAGTAGGTACCTTAGGTATCTAAGGTAACGTGAGTGGATTATCACGCCACCAGGCAATAAACCAACTATGTGATGATAGTCACGACTCACGATACAGCCATAGGACGATGATACATACCTAGTCATGGTGCAGTTTAAAGCAATAGTAACCAGAGTTTCCATCGTGATCAGTAATACACAATCGCATGCATCCATGCATCGATGTACTCCGTAGAGAAGACGGAGATACGTAGGTACTTAGGAGAGGAAGGGTACGACGTCGATGCACACCGTTATTCACACACACACACACACATACTATTACATCACCACACATGACATGCCATTCACAGATACAATCACCCCAACACAGCAACACACATAGCGAGAGAAACAAGTCTTTATTGTCAACAGACTACGCGACATAGATGCATACTCCCCTCCCCCTCCATCCCCGCGTCTCCGCATCCTCGCATCCCCATCCCATCGAGTACACCCCGTGTGTGCCAGACAACACATCCCACAGCAATCCTCTAGATCCCACCCCCCCCCCCTAATCCCACCATATAGATATTATGAGCAACAAGAAAAATAAAAATAAATGACGTTGGAAAATAAAGAAAAAATGTTTGTCAAATGACATCAAAATGGTAAAAGGGTAGGGAAGAAAAGAAGAAAAAAGATCAGAATAAATATAAATCAAGCCGCTTCACCAGATGGCAAGAAGTCCCCGACATATTCTGTCATGCAAGGACATGGAGTGCTGGATTCCTGAATGGTGCAGTATTGTCTGGACCTCATACCCGCACCACAAGAAAAAAAGTGGATGTCCATGGTCGGGACTCGGGAGCATCTATTGGGCGTTGCCGTTGCTGTATTTGTGACTTCGCCCGAAGGAGCCGGTCCCGGGGGTTTAGAAGGTCAAAGTCGGGAATGGGGGGGTAGTGTGACTTCACAATCTGCATCGTCATGACTGCATTGTGGCGTTGTTACACGAGATCGCAAGAGGCGTCCGAGTAACAAGTCAGCTACACGCCCATTCTCGATGTTTCCAAGTACGACATCCAAAGGCGACTTCTCCCGCAAGGGTATCGAAGTTGAAGAGCAAAAAAGACGAGACACAAAGAAAAAAGGAACGAAGTCGACAAAGGAAAAACAGAAAACGGTACAGATGGATCCATTGATCAAGACGCTGTACCGTGTTCGCTCAGCATCGAATTCTAGTTCCATCCGAGGGAGTTTTCCGTGGCCATGGGAGCCGAGATATTAGCAGTTCGGGCAGAGTTGCCGCCACTCCCATGAGAATCGCGAGCTCCGGCAGCGCCGTACGAAGTGGAACTATCGTGACTCATGAGTGCGCCACCCATAAGAGCAGGACTGCCATCGCCATTATATCGCATCTCGGACGAGGCGGGGCTGCTGTTGACGGAGCTGGAGCGGCGGTGGCTTTGTCGCTTGCGCTTGTAACGTCGAGCAACGATAAACATGGCCGCACCATACATGGCACTGAATCCCAGCGCAGCAATCGCAATACCCGCCGTGGTGGCCTTCTGCTTGGAGGACTGATCCCCATGGTTCCCAGAGCCGAAGGCATCGTTGTTGCCTCGGTTCCCGCCACCATTGTTGCTGCCACCGCTGCCACCAGCGCCACCGCCATTCGAGCCACCGCCGTTGATGTTGCCGTGAATGTCAATATTGGGGTTGATGAGAGCAGTCAAGTTGCGCACAATGGGGTCCTCGTTGTTGTAGATTGCCGAGTTGGGCGACCACAGGTCCATCTGAAGCGTATCCACGAGAGTAGCAGGGTAGTTTAGCTGAGCCAGAGTCGTCACGTAGCCAAAGGTGCTTTGCGTATTGTAAGGCACCAACTTCGAGATCTGCAGCTTGTCAAGTGCGATGCCGCTAGCGTCGGCCAGAGCGATGGGAAGGAACTTGAAGATCTGAGCGGCAGCGACCGTATTGCTAGAGACAAAGATGTAGTTCAGAGGAAATAGGAAGCCAATCTGAATAGGCACTGTGCCCTCGGGAGCAGGCTTGTTGGGATCATCGGGGTATATGAACTTGGGGATACTCGACGGCAGAGGCTGCGACGTGGTGCCAGTGGGTGTCGTTGTTGGCGTAGTGTATGCAAAAGTTGTGGGTTCGATGACGATCGTGGTAGGAAGCCAGTCCGTGTTGGAAACAGTAGCTGTTGGTCGAATGCTAGTGACAATAGGCTTCGTCGTCGGTGTTGTCGATGCAGGCGTCTGAGGCTCGGTGTTTGTTGGAAGAGTAGTTTGCGAGTTCGATGGCGTGTTTGCTTGAGTATGCGCCGCAGTGTTGCTTGAAGTGCCCGCCTTTGAACCAGTCAGAGTTGGCTGAGAGTTGGTCGCGGAACCGGTCGCTGAACCGGTCACTATGCCAGTCGCATTGTTCGAACCGGAAGTCAATGGCAATGTTTGGCTCGCAGTGGGAGCAGTGGCGGTGCCATTGGTCATGGAAATATCAGTAGCCGAGATCGAAACCGAAACAGGCCCGGTCGTAGGGACTTTCGTGTGTGCTGACGTGGGCAGATTCGTGCTTGTCTTGTTCGTCGCGGGAGGTTCCGAATTTGTCGTCGGCAGAATCGTTGGCGTAGGTGAGCCAGAAGGCGTCTTTGTCATGGACACGTCGGTTGCCGTGTTGTTGGGCAGGGATTGCGCGGGATCGGTCGTGGTTGAGGATTCTCCTATCGGGTGCGACGACGTCGAAGAAGAATGGTGATGGCCCGAGTGAGGCTTTGTCGAAGTCGGCTCAGTCGTCGGCTCAGTCGTCGGCACCGTCGTCGGCACCGTCGTCGGCAAAGTAGTTGGCCCAGTCGTCGGCAGATTCTTTGGTGGAGTTGTCGGCTCAGTGGTTGAGTTTGTGGTTGTGGAAAATCCAGTAGGGAGCGGCGCCGTCGAGGTTGGCAATTGACTAGAATGCGAATTCTCTGGCAGTGGGCCGGTCGTTGATGGTGTCACTTTAGCATTGGATGGAGTTCTCGATACGACACCAGTCGTTGGAGCAGAATCTGTAGTATTCATAGATACTGGAGGTTCTGACGGCTTGTGGGTGTGACTGTGGCTGGCAGATGTGGAAGGTTCAGCCAAGGAACTGGACGGAATCGTGCCAATAGGATTAAAAGTGTCTCTGTCAGAAGAAGAGGTGGTCCTGACGGGTGTCGTCGCGTTGGCGGTAGGAGGAGCGTCAAAGGTGGGCTTCGCCTTGAGTCCTTCGCCTGTTGTCTTGGCCTTGGATCCATCACTTGTTGGCGCCGTGTTGAATCCGTCGCTTATTTGATTCAATTTCGACCCGTGGCTTGTTGTCCTTGTGTGAGTTGCCTCTCCTGTTGATGTTAAATTTGCATTGGATCCACCACTTGTCGGCTGAGGTCTGATTGTCGAGGCACCATTCGAGCTGGACACAATACCCGTTGGGCCGATGACAATGGCAGGGTCGGAAGGCGTTTCTTTCTTGGACGTGCTCGGAGTGGTCCTCGACTCCGAATTCTTGGTGGTCGGCAGAAGGGTCACTATAGGCAAGCCCGAGCCAGAGGTGACAACATCCGGAAATGGCCAAGTTGTCTTGGGACCGTTGGTAGGAGAAGGTGGCTTGTTAGTTGCAGGGTCGGAGGGCGTTTCTTTCTTGGACGTGCTCGGAGTGGTCCTCGACTCCGAATTCTTGGTGGTCGGCAGAAGGGTCACTATAGGCAAGCCCGAGCCGGAGGTGACGACGTCCGGAAATGGCCAAGTTGTCTTGGGGCCGTTGGTAGGAGGAGGTGGCTTGCTAGTGGCCGCGTCCGTGGCAGGATTGTTCGTCGATTCTGTCTTGGCCGTTGACGATAATTTGGTTGTAGTAGGCCCACCGTTGGGAGCAGACGAAACAGGTTTGGCGATCGTCGTGTTTGTGTACTCCCTCTTGATCTCTCGTGGAAAATAGATGCGAGGTCGCTCTGCCTGCTCGGCAATCACCGAGGTTATCATGGCCAAGGCCGAAGCCAAAACCCATGATTTAGCATGCATGATTGGCAGTATTGGGTAGTCTCACGCTTGCTGGTCTGATTGATCGGTAGCCTAGCTGTGACCATAAGAAGACGTTGGTTCTATTTCTCTTCGTAGGCAGTATGAGGGCAGTGTGTTGCTAGACATCAATCAGTAAGTGATTAATTCAAGGCGGCCAACGCACTCTTTCCCGAGAGGCCAAGTTCTCACTGTCAGAAAGTTGTTTAACGAATGTACTTGACGTAAATGTCAATGAGTGTATTCTAAAAATGACCCAAGTCAGTCCTTGTGATTTGCATTTCCCTCTCGACACCAGAGAGTTGAGGGGCTGCCGAGCAAGTTGTCGACTTCTCAAGGGCGAGACGGCCACGACAGGGTAGGGGCATGAAAGCAGGCTACCAGATGGCTATGATCTCGAGACCACCAGAAGCAACCAAGCCACATGGCACCTTCCAACTCAGATGTGCAGTGTAGGACAGCGACTCACCTCTATTCTTCAAACAAACACAAATGTGTAGGAATGTTTGAAAAAACAGTAATGATAGACGATGTTGAAGAAAAAGAGCAGATATAAAGAGCGACTAGACGAAATCAAATTCGTTCAAACATTCAAATTCAGCGCAATTGAGATCGTGAGCGTCGTCCGTGACAGCGTTTTTGTCGTGAGGTCAAGGGTCGGAGGGCGAGTCGAAGACAGCGATCAGTCTTCAGAGTGCATTTGTCGCCTTCTGCCGCCCGGACTCGAACAGATTCTCGAGGTTGGAAGAGTAATTCTTCTGAAAGGATTGAACGCGCGACGTAGAAGCGCAAGGAGACGTCGTCGCCTGGAAAGCGCGGGTGAATAGTCGACGGAGGGCTAGAAGGTGAAGAAGGGGAAGAAAGGCAAGGCGAGAAGGGCAGAGCAGAGTTGGTAGGTACATCGATGAGGTAAAAGCGCAACGCAGGACGCCAAATGTAGCAAAACGCCGAACTAGGGGGGGGGGTTAGAGAAGGATAGCGGAGAATGGAGACGTAACAAGGCGACTGCGGCCGACAAAGCCAGACAAGGTCCCAAGACCAGACAAAGCCAGGGGCTAATTACGGTATGTATGCACGTAGCTACTCCGTACATGCATACATACATAGGTATGTACATACGTAGGTACAATATAGTACAAAATTCGTAGATCACCCAGACTACCTACGGATATGCCACTGCGGGAGCAGCGTCAATCGGTGGCCTGGCTCAGACGGCACAGGCGAAGCCAGGGGTGTAATTACGGAGTATGTACTAATGTAGGCCCCTGGAGCCACTGGACGAGGCGTTGAAAACCGGCGAAGTACTCCGTACCCTACTCCGTATTCAAGGGCAAGCAACTTCGGGGACGCGAGTTGGTGGGGTGGAGACGGCCGCCGTTGCGTGGCTTGCCCGTACCTGACCAGACCCCGGTTCCAAGGACCATGGCCCATCCCCCTGCTGAAGTGCGGTGGGGCCGAGGGCGGCCACAAGTAGGCAAGGGCAAGTGCAAGTTGCGACCAGTTGGGAACTCTCAGTTGGGCGCCGCGTTGCAACGGGGACCCACAGCTATGGGAAGCCTACTGCACCAACTATCGAGAAGGGGCTTGGCCAGCAGAGATTGCGCTCGCTCGCAATGAATGCACATTGCATTTGTACATACGTACATACACACGTACGGAGTATGTACATGTACATGGGCGTGGATGAAATGGCGTGGTGCCGTCATTACCTTGGTCCGTCCGGACTAATTCAGCCTCTTTTCGCCCCGGATGTGGCTACCATGCGTCAGGTGGCGGGCCCCCGAGTACTATTTGCGGTTTGCCAGGGCGTGAACGACATCGAGTCCCAGCCCAGGCCCCACGTTGACCGAAGTACCTACGGGTACGGGCGGTACTTCGTGGTCGTTGGTCGTGGATGGGGTCTAGCCAAAGTCCTGACACTAAGCTATGTACATACCAGATGCAACCTACGGGGTACAAACGTACGTACAGCCTCCCACCGCGAACAGCACCTTCCTCCGTACGTATTCTGTATACTCCGTATGTACTGGTCTGGGCTGTGCAACGGCGTACTATTCCTACGTGGGACTTTCCATCGCCGAAGCACCAGAACTTCTCTAGGTACTTTGCCGGCGAGTCGTGTGTTGCGACACCCTCATTCAGGCAGAGCAATCCAACCAGCCGACTGACGACTCGGATGCGCTCCGTGTTAGAGCCATCTCTTCTGAGCACTTCCAGGACCCCACCCTTGCGCGGCGCGCCCATTACGCAGAGTGGAAATTAACCACCTGAAAGTTGATACCTGTGCCTTGTCCTACCGGCGGGCGTCGGAAGTCCGAACAGCTGTCCATACATGTACCTCGAAGAGTTCTATACATACTTCTTTGCCCGCAGCCATGTGCGTCCCGTCCATAACTAGGTAGGTAACAACTTACATATACAAGTCTCCTTTTGAGGGTCTGGCGTGCCAGTTGTGCCTGCATCCGAGACGTTGTCTTCAGCGAAGCGGAATGTTCCCCATCCCATCAAGGCCCCGAGACGCCCAACCAGAGGGCCAGCCGGTTATGAAGCGGGCCTCGCTCGCTGGTGCGACACGAGGCTTTATCCACAATTAAAGCTCGGCTTTGTGACGTTGGATCTGGATTCTGGACATGCCGCTCGACCAAAATTCCCAAGACGGCTGGCAGAACCCGGCATGTAACTGCACGCACATAATTATGACTGGAGGTACACGTCGCTTTTGAAACAGCGACATGCTCCACCTTTGATCATTTATTTCTGGGTTCGCGTGGTTTGTGCCTGGAGCTAGCCACTAGCCTGCGGCGCCACAGTGGATGCTCTTGCCAGGGATATGGCTGCTATCATTGGATCTCTTACACGCTATGGGCACCGCGCCACAATCGCGACAAGGATTCTTACGGCTCATGCGGTGGGACTGATGAAAAAAGGATGAATGGGAGTGGGACGGGTACGTGCTTCGCTCTGGCATCCGGTTCTTTGACAGCGGCAGCATCGAATTTTTGGTTTCATTGTCCGTGTGCGTCCAAGAGTCAAAGGCATGCATTTGTCGCCTAATATGTAAGCCGCTGTACCTGTCAGCGTCTGAAAAACGTTATGGACGCCGTAGCAGCGCATGATGCATAGCGGACACGTTAGGTCAAGACGGCTTGCCTTTGACTGCAACCAGCAATCCGCCACGGAACCGATCAACAGAAATACTCCGTAGTAGTCGAGCGTGGTCCGCACTCCGAACCAAGTATGTAGATAGGCTGGCTGGTAAACAAATATTCTTCTTTGATACAATGTAGCGTTCTCCCTTTTTTTTTCCCACACCCACTCAAATCGGCGCGCCGCGCAACCACTCGGCTATCTGCGATTCTGCGCATGGCTTCTCCATCTCATCTCCTGAATCCTTTGAGTCCTTTCTCATGTTTCCCTCTTTTCCCCTTTCGGCTGCTGCCCGGACTCCGTATCTACGTATACATACGTAAAGAGATGAAAGAGATGCGCCGGATTCGATAGCTCTGTCACGGCATCACGCGGGAACGGGTGCACGTATTCTATCGATGCCACGAACTGCACGCACGTGCGTTGATAGACGACGAGCCGCACGGTCTGCGGTACAGTAACGGTGTGATGACTGAGGGTGTGCTCTTGAAAAGCCTAAAGGTGTGAATGTACGGAGTATATATGTACCTATCTATCTACCTACTGTGTTTAACTACATGCGGAGATGCACATGATTATGGAGTTCTACAGTCTTAGAGGGCAGTACACTGTTCCACGGAAAGCATCTCAACTTGACATTGCAAGTGGTAAGTAAGTACTCCATATGGATACACACGTAATTAATTAATGCCGTCTTTCCTCTTTTGGTCGAGATGCGGAAACCTTATCATTCATAGCCGGCCCCAACTTTACAGTGCCTTCCGCAATTCGCTGGGGCATCAATGAATGATATGTAAAACTGCTCCCCTGACACCACAAACCACGATCCCTGATCTGCTCTCCGCACTTCCTCGATTGCAGCGCGCCCGCAGTTCCCCCCATTCCCCTCTTTCTCCTCTTTACCCCTTTTTCCACTCCGTGACCTGTCCCCGACGGCCGTAATAAGGCCCGTCAGGGGGTCACCCAGCAAGGAGAAAGCAGAGCCACTGCTGTCATGTACCTAGGTAGGCATGTATGTACGGAGTACATATGTACATTTCTGTTTCCTTGCAGTAATTCCGAAATTGGCCTTGAGAGCATGCGCGCGGCGCGCCCCTTTGCGACGCCCATTTCGCTGATACATGCAAATGTATGCTGTACGCTGCATGATTCAATAAGTATTCTTTGATCGAAATGAGCACGTCATGATCACTGTGGTCCCAAAGGCAACTTAACGCTTGCTTTGCCGCGGTCGCTTTCATTTCCTGCGCAGACGATCCTCCCGAAGCGGCGGGCATATATATCCACACTGCAGGAAAGCAGGAAAACAGTCTGTACCTAGGCTACCTAGTAGGTAACTACATGATTGATTGAAGCAACTCATCATGCTGAGTTTCTACCTAGGTACGTAGCGTGTGTAGATGCGTGTTGTCTCGCCTGCTCTGCAGATGGCTACCTATTAGGTAGGTCAGCATCGTACACGTTGTCTTCGCGCGGTAGGTGAACCGTGTTGGCTTGGCTTCGATGGTCTCAAAAACCATGTTCTGCGCCTCGTGTGGGGTTTTATCTTCATCTGTTCCAGAGCCCTTTCTCCATCTTCCTGCCGGTAGACTGACTCGGCGTCGCGTTCTATGTAGGTACATACCTAGGCATGTAGTCTTTCCCACCTGATACTTGGGAGAAGAAGCAAAATGCATGTTCAGCATCTGCCGCGTAGGCTCTTTGCTGAAGTTCTGAACAGACCGGCTATGTAGGTACGTATGTATGTACATATCTACGAATTCCTAGATGGAGCATGTACGCCCCCGACTCCCATCACACATCCACAGGGTGTGATTCCCAGGCCATCCCGGTGCGTTCCTCGCCTTTTGGCGGCAATTTCCAGCGTGTTGCGACTCACGCGGCTTGCAAGTCTTTCTTTCTTCTTCTTCAACCCGTTGTCCTCTACTGTTGGCTGGTCCCTTGCTCTGTCCACGAGCTTACTCCGTAAATGAGAGAGTCTCTAAATCTGCAAAACCTGAAAGATAAAAAAAGCAATACATTGCACTTTTTGGTATCATGTAAGATGCAAGCACGTCCTGATTTCACCCCATGTAAGATTCGCAAAAAACAAGTAAGTAAAGTTGCTCACGACAATTTCGCAACACTACCTACCAGTTGATACCGTGTTTTGGCCGCGCAACTATGCCCAGTGGCTGAGACAATTATGCCTACATATCTTATGATAAGTGAATTACGAATACTCCTTACAGTATCTACTTTGTACTCTGTAGTTGTCTACTGAACTTCTTGTCAGAGTCTCGGAGAGGGGAAGCCTCCGCCCCGCCGCCCCCTCTCGACAGGAATGAAGACGGAACACGATGTGTAGATTCAGACCACTTTGAAGCAAAGAGCAAGACGCGACGCTGTTTTGTCCATGGTGCGGACGAAAAACAGAGCATGCAGTGATTCACTCCGAAACACCTGCGTTTACCACGTTACCTATACGTGATGGCGCGCCGGATTGGAATGTCAGGCGTCTTGAAAACTCGCGACCGCATTTTGGCCGGCCATGCATCCCAAGTTACAACTGCGTATTGCTTTGCATGTGTGCTCTAACTAATCCCGGGTAACTTTCGGGGACTGATGCTTCCGGTGGGTTGCATCTACGCGGGTGCATGCCTGTAGGTCTCAGATTCACGTTTTTCCATTTGTTATCTTTTTTTTCTCTTCGCCCGGCCAGATATTGGACAGTTGGGTGCCAATCCAATCCAACGTGTGGCTTGGCGCGTGGTGCATGTTCATGAATTCAATGGAGGGATGCAGGAATGAAACATGCTGCATGATGAAATCTCGATGGGAGCATGATTACAATTCACGGCAGGCACGTTGCGTGAACATGGCTTTCTTCAATGCGACCCCCCTTTGAAAAAGAGGAAAGAGGTGCTACATACGGAGTACAACCGACTGACACCTCCTTTGGGAAGGCGGGAAAAAAAGAGGGGAAAAGGCTCTAGGGTACTGCACCAATTCCCGGCCCTTTCGGGGGTGACGACTTCGCCTTCTCTCATCGGTAGGAAGTATGATACGTCAAGTCCCAAAACGACCAATTGCTAGAAAGTTGCGATGCCAATCGAAATATTGGAGCTGTATCTGCCGAACGGTGGACATGCGTCAGGTCGTGCCTTGACGAATCCTAGCCGGCGGTCCAAACTCGCGCATGACTCAACCGGGCCATGACACGGGACATGGACTTACGGAGTTTACTTCGCGACATGTTGGTCGACAGAAACTATGACGAGCTCCGGGCTGGCAACAGCCAGATCTTATGCTGGTGCAGTTGCTGTCGACCTACGAAGAAAACGTACCTTACTTTGAAGGCGGGCAATGTCCAGTTAAAATAATAAATTACATATGCAGTATGCAGTGAGCGGCACAGTCAAACCTGAATCCAGAGTTCAGGCTTTCGGGGTGACATTCGCCTACAAGTCCGCCGGGCCGCTCGGGGACACGCCGACATGGCTTGGTGCTCCAATTTGGACAGCGCATCATTCATATGTTACGGAGTACAGTATGTATGTACAAGTACAGTACCTGCAAATCTGCGACTATGTAGTGCACGACCTCTTGTCGCTTGATACAAACGAGGGCTGTCTGTTGGGGCCTTTGCTTCGCTCGTCTTTTCTGCCCAGGATCGAGAATATCAATTACATCCCGTGCAGAGAGTGGATGAGTCTCACAACACCTCCAACAGTCGGACGTCGCCCGTCCGTACACACCGCCGCCCAGACATGGCGCGCCGACAGCACCTCACCCTGACCGTGTTTCTCACCGTCGTCGTCCTCCTCAGCATTACCTATATTTTCTCCAGCAGCGCATCGCCAATCCGACGCTCTGCCGCGCCGTTCGTCCGGGATGCAGAATCCATCAGCCAAAAGACAACGGCTGTGCCGCCTTCCGAACCTAACGCTGACTTTACACTTGATCTGGATGCGATCCCGACTCTATCCGAGGGCGATTCCATAGCGCCCAAATTGGAGAATGCGACACTCAAGTATGTGAATTTCCGTGGTCTCTCTCCTTCTTACTTCTAGAAGACCAATCCGATTGCGCACTGCCTCCTTCCGCGTCATGTCCGGCTTCCAGCCAAAAACAAAAAAAGGAATTTGGAGGAAGTTCAAAATAAAAATGATGAAATTCTAACGCAATACAAAACCTCGGTGATAGAGCGGAACTCGGCCGGGCGACGTGGAAATTTCTTCACACAATGGTGGCAAAGTTCCCCGACAAGCCATCCGATAGCGACCGCAAGACCCTCGAGTCCTTCTTCCACTTATTTGGAAGGCTCTACCCCTGTGGTGACTGTGCTCGCCACTTTCGCGAGATGCTGAAGAAGTACCCGCCGCAGACGAGCACTCGAAACGCCGCGGCGGGGTGGTTGTGCTCGATGCACAACATGGTGAATAAGCGGCTGAAGAAGCCGCAGTTTGACTGCACCAAGATTGGCGACTTTTACGACTGCGGGTGCGGCGACGACAAGAAGGACAAGAACAAGGAGAAGGGTAAGAGCGAGGAGGAGATTGACAAAGATCATGGCCAGGCTAAGGACCACGATCAGGACAAGGTCAGGATAAGGTGAAGAGAGAGGGACTTGTTGAGAAGTTCTCGGCGTTGGAATTGGGTCGATTAGTCAACAAGATGAGCAGTCTCGTTGCTGGGGATTCGTCATAGCGTTGTATTTTTACTCGTCACGTCATATATCCGTAGATTGCATTTTTATGACAGCATCATCCACCTGCTTTCAATGTTCTTTTTGGAATCCTTCACGTGTTCCCTTCAAGACAGCGCCTGGTATCCGCTCATCTTTGTGCTCTACAGTCGTCCTCTGTAAACACACGTCAAGTCCATGTTCTGGCATTTGAGGAGTGACGGCCAGGCAGTAGCTCGAAAGGCATGATAATTAAATCTCAAGCGAGCTATGTTGAGGGATCACAGCCGTAAAAGTTCCGTCAACGGCAGATCGACACGGGAACCGATCGGCAGTGGGGAGTCACGTGAAAAGCCACGTGCAGCATCCCAGGCCAAACATGGCGCGGCTACAGCCTGCGCGTACCGGAGCTGCCTGAGCTACGTACGTCCTTAGCAGCTCCAGCCTGCCACGCCGACCTCATTCAACGACGCCGATTCGAATCAATCACCCCCAACCCACCCCGAAACGGTCTTTTCGACAGCCATACAACACTAAATTCAAGTCTATTCCACACCAATCATAATGGAGTTCGGCCACAAGGGAGTCTTGAACGAGGGTGAGCGTCGCAGCACGATGTCCGCAGGCGGTCCCTTGAAACTAAACTGGCATGATTAGATGGCATCCACGTCGACATGGAACATCTCAAGAAGGGAGAAGTAAAGTAAGCACTGAGAATGCTGCGCCAGACTTTGGCTACGAGCATAGCAGGACCATGACTAACGGCTGCTTAGCTTGGGAACGTCCATGTAGGGAACCCATCCGCGAGAAAGACAAAAAGCATGAGCAATGACCTAATAATGTCATAGCATGGCGGTCACATTCAAAGACGGTGTTATTCTGGGTATGTTGTCCCTGATGAAGCGCTTCTTTCCCGGCTGGATAAACTTGCAACGATACGCGAAGACGAAGCGTTTGGAGGTCTGACTTGAGACAACTACGACGACGACAACAACAACAACAGGTGCCGATTCACGAACTACGACGGGAGCCTATATCGCGAACCGAGTCACCGATAAGCTGACGAGAGTACACGACACCATCTGGTGTTGCCGATCTGGCTCAGCAGCAGACACGCAAGCTGTTGCGGATATCGTGCAGTACCAGCTTGGGCTGTTCGCCATGCGCAGCGGGAAGCCCCCCATGACACAGACGGCAGCGTCCATCTTTCAAGAGATTTGCTACTCCAACAAAGACAAGTTATCGTACGTTTTTTTTTTCATGCCCATGACGTATATCTACTCGCGACAGTGGCACCTCCATTTGCCTGTCCGCACATCAAGGGAAACCCCGTTGAAGTCAATGCTAATGGGTTATCTCCAGAGCCGGCTTGATCATTGCTGGATGGGACGAGCGATTCGGCGGACAGGTATACTCGATTCCCCTGGGTGGCTCGTTGCACAAGCAGGCCTATGCAATCGGCGGCTCTGGTTCGACATATATCTACGGATACTGCGATGCCAACTGGAAAGAAGGCATGGAGGAGGCCGAGGCGGTCGAGTTCGTCAAGGGCGCGTTGAGAGAGGCCATCAAGTGGGACGGCAGTTCAGGAGGCGTGATCCGCATGGTGGTGCTGACAAAGGAGGGCGCTGACCGGCATCTGTACCTACCGGACTCGGATTACAAGGTTCGACATGACTAGAGGAGCTGGCTGTTGGTATGGTGGGTGGACGCGGCTATGAATCCATTTTGTTGGGGGCCATCCTATAACTGTATGTTTGTGTTGCAAGGGCAGTCAAATACGTACAAAGAGGAAATCAACGCGCCAGTGACTTTGGGGATATGAACGGACAAAATGACGTTTATCAGTACAATGGGCAGGGAGTCAGGGACACAAACAGCTTAAATGACTCTCACGGGAACTTTTTCTGCGGCACCAGGCGCACGCTTCTCCTCTACTGCAATAAATGGCAACCACCCCACGCGAGAAATAACTATCCCGCCGCCGGGAAGCCGGTAGCAGAAAGGCTAACGCGGAGCTCAAGAGCTCAACAGAACAACCATTACGGAGTATGGGTATCAAAGTCTGGCATGACGAGATCGCACGTGTGTACGAATAAATGATCTGGCAGCGAGTCAAGCCAATGAAGACATCACTCCAAGCCCACACCCGCTATGGTCAATTTAGGCTGTGTAGCGAGATGACGCCTTGCGAGAAAGTGAGCGTATGCAATGCAACAAACTCCCCCCCCCCCCCAAATTTCCAAAGGTCACACGCTGGGGATGCGGACAACCCCGTGGGCAGAAGCTTGATGATGGATGGATTGGTCTGTTTCACGGCTTGTGCCCCGAGATGAGCTATCTTCGTAGGAACAAGTTACAATTTCCAGCGAAGCACCAGACATTGAGACTCGAGAGACTGGGCAATGTGAATGGAGATGATGTGAATGAACCTCCCCCCTCCGTGACCCACTTTATCACGCTTTGCCTTATGGAAAAAGGACCTCACTACCGTTCTGCGCAAGACGTCTGGTAATTGCCCAATGGGGCGAAAACGGGAATGCTGTTTGCTCCCAGAACTGTAGTACTCCGTACATATATAGTGTGGTATTACGAAGTGAGAACAGCAGTGCGTCGAGACCAAGCGCACGTACGCTGAAAAGGAGGAGGGACTTCTTCTGGATAAATTGTGGCCAAGGCATGTAGCACGTGGGCTTCCACGGCACAGTGCGTTGTTTGCGCGCGAAGGGACTGCCGAAACTCTACGAATAGGCTTTTCGCTGCGCGGCGTCGGCCGACGGCGATGCAGCAAGTTGCAACGGCCACGTACACCGTCGACATCCGGCGGCTTCTAATTACGTGTCTCTGCAAGGGATTCTCAGCGGATGAGGCGTGACGAGTGACGGGACAAGGGCGGCGCTCGTGGAGCCGACGTGGTTCCTTTGGCACTGTGGGAAGAGGGCACGTTTCGTTGGGCAGAGTCGACAAGGCGCGAGATGACGTCGCTGGACAGATGCGAGAACGGGCTGTAATTTGCAAAAAAAAATGCAAGGCTGTGTCCGTTTGTCTTGCCCTGATTTGCAATGAATCGTCTGCTCAGGCTGTCGTAAGGTCTTTCGTTAGCCTCTTGTCTGTCTTTTGCCTTTCGCATGGCCACATTACAGTACATAGTAACAGTACATAATGAAAATGAACAAAAGTTTACAGAGTAGTCTGTAAGGAAGGTGCCCCTACACTTGTAAGTTGTAGAGCTTGTAGGTACTTGCCCAGAGAGTCCAGACTCCAGAGACCGCCTTGGAACTTTGCTGCGTCCTTCGCGTCGTCCAATGCCCAAGTCGCATCCGTTACTGTTTTGTTTAGGTTTCATCATCATCTGCAACATATTCCATTTCTTTTCTGGAACATACAAGTTTCTAAGTTATCTCTTCTTTTTCATCAATTGTCACCGTCGCCCGTTTCGCTTCCGGTCAGCTTCCAAGTTCTCATCGTGGGACCCCTGTTGATTTCATTTCCGCCGACACACAAAGGCCTTGCCGATTTCCTGCGTCGCTAATCGCTCGTCGTTCCCTTTCCTACTATACAGCCTTTGACCTTCTTGTCGTTGTTGTCATCGGCTGTCGCATTGAAAGCTTTTTTATTGCACGCTAATGCATTCCGATGTTGCTCGTGTCACCGAACTCCTAAGCGTAATACATGATCCAGTCTATAGTTCTATCCGCTCAATCCACTTACCAGACCTGTCCCGCACGTCTCTCTGCCCACCTCCTCAACGGCCATTTGCCACGAAGCGATGGCCGCTCTCATCGGCGACCTGGTGCCAGATATCTCCCGATTCCATGACATGATTGCCAGCCCTTCATCGCGGCCGAGCCATCGTCAACAGCAGCAGCAGCAGCAGCAGCAGCAGCAACAACAACAACAACAACAACAACAACATCATCATCATCATCATCATCATCATCAACATCATCAACATCATCAACATAAGCCTCCTACTCAGCGACAGCAGTCCTACTTCCAATCGCAGTCGCCCCACGTCCCGCATGCCCCCCTTCCGAATAGTTTGCGCGCCGCGGCGGCTTCAACATCACAACGCGACGATATCGCGAGCTCAAAAGGCAACAGACGAGTTTCACTTGGCGCCGCGTCGCCGACCTCGCGCATCGTTTCAGACAAGACTAGCCAGCTCGAAGCTGCCGCAACCACAGCCACATTAAATAGGAGCGGGGTGCTTCTCGAGTTTCCCTCCCCGGCACCGTCGTCGTCTTCAGCATCAGTCGTCGGACGCGTATCGGGGGCCGAGAATGCAAAGGTTGCATCGATGGCGTCACAGACCGCAGCAGTTATAGCTGCATCCCATCATGCTTCGGACAACGTCGGCCGACCGCAGCAGCGTTCCCCTCCTTCTGGCCAAAGCCAAAGCTTCCACTTATCCGACTCCAACGTCCCATCGTCGACTTCCTCGAGCCGCGTCGGTTCGCCCTCCTCAACGCTGCAACCATTGCAAGACCCGCCACAGAGCGTCATCCATGTTCGAGATTTGGCACACATGCAAAGTCTGGCGGATGTCAAGATGCTAGGTGCTAACAACGCATCCTCTCTGGGCGCAGGAACTCCGGTCAAATACGAGATCAGCGGCATGCCCATTACCGACGTTATCAAAATGGTGGCTGCTCTCCTTACCAAGATCACCGCCACAAACGACTTGCAACATGATGCTATGCAGCGCAACGTTGCCCATCAGCAGCAAGCGAATCAGCCCAACGATTCCGAATCTGGGCATTCCATTAGTCCGCTGAGCCATTCAGTACTCGCCTTCCATGGCAAAAACGTGCCAGCCATTACAATACTGAGCTACCTGTCCCGTGTACACAAGTATTGTCCCACGACGTACGAGGTGTTTCTTAGTTTACTGGTGTACTTTGACCGCATGACGGAGCGCGTCAATGACATGATTATGAGGGACGAGCAAGTTTGCAGCAACCAACTTGCCTCTCAGTCGCAGTCCGTGTCGCCCAACGCGTCGCAGAAAGACACTGCGATGTGCGAACCTGCGCATGAGTCTGATGAGACCGACTCTGATCTGGCGGACGAAGATAACGATAACGATAATGACGACGACGACGACGACAAGGACAACGATGACGATGCCAATGATAATGAAGATGATGACGAAGATGAGGAGATGGCGGATTCTCCGACGGCCACAGGGGGGAGAGATGAAAGCGACCGCGTGGACTCAGCCACGGATGGGCAATCGGTGGCTCTCAATTCGGCCACCTTTTTTGTGGTGGATAGTTTCAACATCCATAGATTGATCATTTCTGGCGTGACCTGTGCGAGCAAGTTCTTTTCTGACGTGTTTTACACCAATTCCCGATACGCCAAGGTTCGTTTGCCAACCCTGCTTCCATCCCTTTCCTTCCTCGCTCTATTTCATTGCCTTCTTTTTGAAGTGAAAGATGAGCTGCACACCTCAGTTACCCATCATTCGTCCCAGCTCTCCATATCTCGTCTGCCAAACTAGCGGTTCAATCCCATACTAATGCCTCAGCAGGTCGGAGGTCTGCCCCTCGCTGAGCTCAACCACCTGGAGATACAATTCTTGGTGCTCAACGACTTCCGCCTCGCTATCCCAGTAGAAGATCTGGAAGCATACGCAACCATGTTGGTCGAGTTCTACGCTCGTGAAGTCATGTCCCAGGCATCTTCGCCTGCCGCATAATTGGGACCTTGGGACGCACAAGGTGCATGTCCTATCAAAGGGCTGAAAAGGGCTTGTAATACATGCATGAGGAAGGCAGTCCTCTTGTCTTGGAAATTCGACCAGCGAGCGGAGGACTTGAGCGCACCCGAGGGTTCTATGCATGGAACGCAACAAGCTTGGGCTGGGGCATATGCGCCACGTCAACACACGAATTGCCCAAGTCGGGGATATGGGGAAAGAGATGGACGGATCATGGGGATGGAAATGGCAGCAGGCTTCTTAATACTGAAAATAACCAAAAAGAAAAAAAGAAAAAAAAAGGACCTGCTCGTCCGTGTTTCGCCAGCTGTTCTTCGAGTTTGCTTGGCGGTACTCGGAAGCAAAAGCTCATTCAAGTTGAGCTTCCCCTGCTGACTGGCTGGCTGGTCTCGCAGGGGGTGCCCGAGGCATTTTTGATTGGCATGGACGGCTCGACAGAAAGATCAGAGGCGGACAAGATGCCCTCCGGCGGAGATGCATATAGATTCAATGCCCGGTTTAGATATACTCGGTATAGCTCCCAGCATTGCACCAGGATGAGAGGCATGGAGATGGGGCATAGGAAAGGAGGCCCATGTGAGTTGGTAGGGAGGGGTTTTTGATGGGCTAGGTGCTTTTACATGGCGCATACATAATACATACGGCGTTCCCGTCCTTGGTGGACTAGGTAGGTACGCGGGACCACGCCTCCGGAGTGAGTACATAGCGAAACGGAAGGGCATGAGGGGGGCTATGAATTTACTTACTCATGACACGCTTTTGCTCCCGCGTCGAGGCGACGAAACATGGGATATATATGGACTTTCCGGTTCTCAAGATGTGACCTCTCTGGCTTTGAGAACACGACCCAGGTGGAGGGAAAAGTCCCCAGTCCCTACCTACCTACCTCGTGGGAACTAACTATAACCCAAAAAGGTGGACTTTTTTTTGGGGGGGGGGAAAAACTCACTCTGTCCCCTCGAATGGATGGGTGATGCGTTCGTGTCCTGGATTATCAGCGGTGGAGGGATAGGCGGGATAGATGCCCGGCGTGGGAATGCACATTTATAGAAAGCCACAAAGCCTCGCTCGCGTTCATGCAGCCAAAAAAAAAAAAAAAACTCACTTCATACGTTTGTTGGAGACGAGGCCGTATGTAAGACTATAGAAGGACTGATGAACTGGTGGACTGGTGTTTATGGCCTTACCTTTCGTTGCGTCCAAACTACGCACTGAATTATAGCAGAGCAGGCCATAAAGTTACAATCTTTACGCTTATATACCTACCCCAAGGAGGCGGCTCCCCATTGGACTTGGCTCATACATGTAGTCTCACAACTCATACATGCAATTACTATGTCACACACACGATTGATATATTTCAAGTTAAATCTATCAAACATAACATTGCATGATTCTACACATACCCTTCATGCCTTGCCATACACTTGCCGCCGTGACGAAGAGGAGGACCCCAACAGTCAGCCATTTACTTCCAAAGCACCAGTCTCCTGACATGGGGACCCCAAACAGGCAGCTTTGACTCCTCTCCCGGAACCTGGACTTCTGAGCTGACTACCGATACTGAAAGCCCTTGGACCCTTCTCGGCTCAATCCGCGAATCGTTGGTGGATTGCACGGCAAAATGTAGATGTTTGGTCAGAAAGGGCTCAACGTGCTGTGGCGACAAATCCTCGACTCCTCTGACCGCCACCATCTTCATTAATGCCGATGTCAGAGGAACTGTGCCCGACATCTTCGAGTCCGATCCTGTCATTCGGTCCATGGCGAAGATGGCAACGGATCCGACCAAGTTTCGTGCCTGGTGCCACTCCGTCTCGGCTACGGGAGGTTTCCCCAGGAAGAAGTGAATCAAGCAAGATCCTTCAAGTGCCTCTACATTGACACACACATTGGCCAGCCACTCAGTGTAGCGGCCATCTTGTACAATGAGTGATGCTGCGGGGATTTCCGCACCATACCGAATGTTGGGCCTGAACGCGGCCGTCCCGTCGCCATCGTCTTCCGACCAGGATTCCAAGTACGAATGCGACGGTATAGAGGCAGACGTGGCCGAATGGGCCATCAGTCCCAATGGGCTCGACGCACCGTACCAAGAGTTAATTTTGCGTTTCAACTGCTCGGCAAGCTCTTGGTTGGATATTGAGGGCGCAAATGTGTCGGCATAAGCATATCCAAAAGCGTCCGTGCTTCTGGCTGTGTCCGAGGTCCAAAACGTCCCATTTTCTGTCGCATAAAACGGCGTCAAAGGCGAGTCTGATGATTGAATTGTGCCTTTCAAGGACGTGAAGCTGGCCTCTCCTGCCGCCATGGGAGTGATCCAAGCATCAGGGTTCAGTATTTGCCACATCGCCACAAGCCTATCCGTCATGGTGTGATGCAGAAGGAATAAAGGGTCAAAGGACGAGAGAGGAACATAGGTTAGATGCCCCTTGGAGCCTCCATAAATATGAATGATGTCATGTATCGCTTCGACAGAATCCAGTTGTGATGAGCCTTGCGATGCAGCCCATGCTTTATTGCTGAAGGCGTTGAACTCGTGGTAACTGGAGAAGATGATGTAGAGTCGCTGCTGAATCTCGGACAGCTTTCCCAAGAGTGCCCTGCTTGCTTCTTCATTGATTGACGGAGGATTCAACATGCTCAACGTCGTGTTTGGCGCTCGTTTTGTTTCATTCCATTCATTGAGCTTATCGTACAAATTAGCTGAGGCCTGATTAAAAGTGAATAGATCAAAGCGGACAGAAGTCTCTCACAGGATACCATATCAGTGCATCATGATCGAGAGGATTAAAATGATACGAGTATAAAGGATTCTTGATGTTCTGGATGCCATTGGGCCCATCTTGCTGTATCACAGGACTCCAGAAGACATCGGGCAGATGAGTTTCCCCTTGTGGTGCCGCGAGAGACCAATCCCAGTACGGGAGTCTGAAATCCGCCGCTGCTTCTTGGTAAAGTTGACGCTGGGTAGTGTTTGTAAACATGAGGGCGATTTCGTTGGCAATCTTGTGCAACTGTTGCTATTTGGCTTCGTCAACGGAATGTTCATTGCTCACCTGTTTCTGCGACTTGGTAGGGATCGCGAGCTACAGCATATTTACCTCGAATAAAGCTAGATAAGGTCGATGCCACATTGGGAAGAGCACGGAATTGTGAGTACAGTAACCTGATCGACTGCCGCCAGAAACTGGCCCTACGCCGTTCCATGCCGTGAAGGGAACACCGTGTATACCTGGCAAGATGATCATGCCAATTTCGTCAGTACATGTGGCAAGGTTGCTTTCTCGCATCGCAATCCGGACTTACCAGCGACTTGGTACCATGAAAGAGGATCATCTTGACTAGTAAACTGAAACATGCTGAGTGCCAAGGTGAACAGATCCCACTTGTACTTGTTGTCTCTCATTGACCGCACTTCCATTCTCAGTGGAAGTGTTCCGTCAGGTCGCGTTGGCAGACGACGGACGACGATGGGATCTGTGGTGTCATCTCGACGTGTAAACTTCCTCACATCGATTCCGAAGTCGTAGGGTTGAGGATTTGCCAGAGACCGTAAAACAATGCTGGCGATGCACCAGAGGGTACACATGTGTCTTCGAAGCAACATGACAAAAAGGTCTCTTCGCGCTTGTTATGAGGACAATTTTGTATTTTGAGTATATAACGTTGTGTTTTGGGATCAAAGCGATTCGGGACAGATTCTTAGCAAAACCTGGCAATTGGTAATTGGAAAATCGGGTTGAATGTTTTTTTTAAAAAAAAAGTTTGAATTTAGTTTGTAGGCAAAACTTGGAGGATGGATCACGAGAAAGTAAAGTTGGTAGACATCACAAAAGACCTGCCCGGTATGACGTGGTTGTTCGGAGAAGCAAAAAAAAAGAATTGGCTTCAGCAGTCAGTCAATGGCCAGGAATTCATGGGCAGTAATCAAGTCCGATCAGTGAGTGATAAGAGGAAGGAGGCAAGAAACAATTGGGGTCGTACATAGGGAGGCAGGAGCAAACGGTCATGGAACGCACGACGAAGCGCACACCATTCCCTATCGCGGCCACCACGGGCCGATCTCTTGATTAAATGATACCTTAGACTTAATCCATCTTGTAGGGTGCCGCTCCCAATTTCCTTGAGCTTCTGTTCAATGGTGCATGTTCTGCAAGTCGTTGGCCGATGCACATGATCTTGTCCAACTTGAGGAGAAACGCTCTGTGACCCCGTCTCTTCCAATTTGATAGCTGTCCCCTGAGAACGCTACATCATTCTTCACGCTGTCACAAGTTCTTCTTATTTCACGCAAAGTCTCTTCTCCGACTGGCGTCATGCCTCGTCATGCGCGCGTCCCACCCTTCCCCCTAAAACCAGGAGCTCAGCCCAAGCTAGACTTATTCAGACGCAGATAAAACCTTGCTAAAAATGCCTTTTAATCGACGTAGCACGTCTTCACCATTCTGGGCGATCTGATAATGTGTTACCAGTCGTCCACCTGATGTGTTCAGACCGGCCTCTTTGCTCAGCCGAATGAAGCGGTCATTGCTGCATTTGGCCGACCCGAGATCGATCCAACACATGTTTGTATGCACGGGGTGAAGAACCTTTCCTCCCATCCCAGTCCACAAGGCTTCCACTTTTTTGGCCATATCGTGCGATGCTTTGAGCAGCCCATCACTCCCGTCGGGTTTCCTGCCAAATGTTTCATCGACGGCCACCCTACCACAGGCTGTAATGAATCCCGGCTGCCTCATACCCCCGCCAATCGATTTGCGAACCCATCGAGAATGCGTCAGAGTCGTCCGCGGCCCGACCAGGACGCTGCCAACCGGCGCGCCGAGGCCTTTTGAAAGACACAGGCTCACTGTGTCAAAGTGAGCACAGTATTCAGAAAGTGTGCCCGCTCCGGAAGCGACAGCTTCCCAGAGACGAGCTCCATCACAGTGCATCTTGATGCTGTGCTCTCTGGCGAGTTCGGAGATGCGTTTCACCTCATCCAGGGGCATAACCGTGCCATTGAGGGTGTTTTCAAGACTTATCACCCGAGTGGGGCAAGCATGCACGTCAGTGCTGACAACGACGTGCTCTTGCACATCTTCAAGAGTGAGGTAAAAGCCATTCTTGGGAACCACTGGACTGACGGTTGCTCCGGTCAGTGTCGAGACCCTAGACAGATGGCTCGGTCAGCCGAACGAAGTGCGTAGACGCGGACACCACGTATCAAGCTTGAAGGCGTCATAGAGAAAGGGGGATTCACGAACCCACCGGCCTCATGATGGATAATATGCGCACGATGATCGCACAGAACAGCATGAGGAGGCTGCGTCAAAAGACTCCTCAAGGCTAGTTGATTGCCCATCGTCCCGGACACAACAAAGAGGCCTGCTTCTTTTCCCGCAAGGGCTGCAACATGGGCTTCGAGGTTCTTGGTCGTCTGGTCCTCTTCAAAGACGTCGTCCAGAAGAGTACATGTCTGCATAGCCGCCAACATGGACGGTGTTGGTGTGGTCACGACATCGCCTAGAACGCATCATCGTTCTCAGTTAGTCATTATGTACACACAGATAAGAATTACGAGCAAGGACGGTAATCAAATCACTCCGTAAGTCCAAAGACGATGGGCCCTGGGCGCCAATCCATGCACTGTGTCCATGTGTGCGAGTCGCAATCTCGTCAGGCCTGTTCCCCATACTGGCGGGTGTGCAAGACGAGAAAGGCTTCAAGCCTAGGGGCGCGTTCACGGCAGGCAGCGGGCAATAACGCTGCTGCGGACTGAAGACTCTTGGGACGCCAACTACCGTGCCATGCGTGGCAATTCGGCGTACCTGGCGAAGTAGCATATGCCTCATGGGCAGACACCGAATTGTAGGTTGACTTGTAGAATAGTCATGATGAATTAGCGTACGAGTGACGGCGAGTAACATGTATGTATGTAGCTGCTCTGGAAGAAGGCTTGCTCATTGCTGTCCACCATCCCAGCCTCGGTTGCGGGCTCCAACGAAGAGGGCCAGCTTTGGAATGGGCGTGATTACCTAGCCACCATTCGGACAGAGGACTGCCAAAGCGATGCAAGAGCAGGGATCAACAACCATAAGAAAGGCGAGCCCGCTTCGTTTGGCCGCCGAGTCCTTCTCGTCCTGCGATTAGAGTCGAGGGGTAATTAGTTGAAAAGGTTCTCAATCACACCGCAGTGCGTTGTGAGGAAGTCGATCTCGTCTGGTGGGGTTCAGCGACGATCAACGCCATCTCAGATCTGCATCATCATCAACCCCCAGGCTTGGGCAGTCGTCACATGACACCTACCAAATGCAACTAACACGATACTTCCTCGCCACAATCATTCTCACCAGTAACACCAACCTAAGACCCTCTAGTAGACTGAGCATGAAGTCTTTTAGAGGCCTTTCCACGTGCAAGGCATATTCTTCAACAAGGCCAAGCCGCATGCATGTACGTACATACATTTGTTCCTTGTAGTTCCACGAGCCGAAGGCGCGTTTTGGTGGACGGCCACGTACGTCGAACTCACTTCCCGAATCCCAATCCTGGCCTGCTACTGGCTACGCGACGCTTGTCAACTTGCTTTGCTGTCGCGTTTGGTGGTGCGTTGGCCAACTCATCACTGCAGCTTCTGCAGACTGCGATCCTCGGCCCCTCCCTCCATCGCCAAGTTCCAACGGCCGCCTCCACCGCTCCTCTTCCCCGTTTCCATTCTAATTTCTGACTTGGCGCGCTGGAAGGCTGGCAAGGGACGTGGCAAAACGTGGCAGGTTGTGGCTTGTTGGTAATGGCGTTCTTGTCCTCCTGGACAGGTAACGGAGCTGCACGGCAACGCGCCTCTTATGCAGTGTAGTTACGGATTTACGAATATATGGATCTTATGGACCGCACAGGCTGTCTCATCTCTGATCTCCCATTCTTTCTTTTTCGTTGCTTTCTCGGTTGCATACTTCTCTGCCTTGTCGTCCCCGTCCCCGTCTGCATCTTCTACTTTCATTCCTCGATTTACACACTCGAGATGTGCTCGCTCTTTCGTGATGCAGACGGGGGGGGGGTGGGCACGACAAGACCCAGGATACCCTAGGCCTGTGAAGCCACTCCTTTATGTTTATGTTTCTTTCTACCTAATCGACGCGAGCTTTCGTTCATCCCAATCTATTTCGACCCATTCTACTCCGCATCAAGGGGTTGAGAAACGTACTGAAACTGCGAGCCTCTCGTGTCGATGACACGTTGCAGTATGGAACACATTGTATGGAACTGTCACATCCACACATGAGGCGTGTCATAACACGCACCGCGCATATATTCGCTATATAAGTCCTGCCCGGTGTCGGGTATACATACGCTTCATAATGTTAGATATGCCTCTCCATCCCGTGGACAAGATATGGCTGGCCAAATATTAACCCCAGCGCTGGTATCGAGCATTAGTGCCATCGTCATGACCTCATAAGTACAAAAGAAGAGAAGAAGAAAAGAAAAGGATATTAAAAGATAAGTATGCATCGCCTATCAGTCAGACCAGGACGTGATAGAGGCCGCAAGTGAGTAAGCTTTTCCGGGTAGTCAAGCTATCGGGCATTGATAGCCTGACAGCCCGAGCTTATCTCTCTGTTTGTGCCCTGAGGAGAGTACCATGTAAGTAGAGTGTGCTCATTGATGTCATTCCTGGTCATAACCATTTTTGTCGTTAGACTTTTTTTTTCAATTTCTTCATTTTCAGCTCTCCACGTCGCCATAATTCGAGGCCGATGGGTTCATCATCGGCTACTCCACTTCACGAGGAATTGTACCACGGCGTCGAGATTCGTCTCCTCCTTGGCGCTTATGCCATAGCAGCATACTTCGCGCCCCTGAATCTGGTTCAGATCCAGCTCGTCGATCAATTCGTCGACGGACAGCTTTCGAGGCAAATCAGACTTGTTTCCCAGTACGAGCAATGGGATGCCCGCCAAATTCTGATAGCTCATCAAGGAGTGAAGCTCCTCTTTTGCTAGGGGGACGAGGTCTGGGTCGGCGATGTCCACAATAAAGACGATGGCGTTGACGCCACGACAATACCTCTCCCACATGATCCGAAACCTGGGCTGGCCGCCGATATCCCAGCACTTTATTGAAACCTGGCCATGCCGGACCCATTTCATGTTACAGCCGACTGTCGGTATCGAGCTAGAGGAGAAAATTATCGGTCAGCACTTGTTCTCGCTCATGGACACGCAGTGGACACAATTTGGGTATGTATAGGTATATGCCCCAGGCCCTGCGCATGCAACCCGAGACTATGAAGCCGCTCGACTCCTCGGTTTACAAGCTTGCAGCTAATGGATTGAAGACTTACTCGAGAGTAAATTCGCCGCCCTGCAATAAGAAGATGTTTAGTCGCTACGAGCCAAGACACAAAATAGGGACGCGCCAGAGAACTTACACCGAGGGCTCTTAGTACCGACGTTTTCCCAGCATTTTGCAGCCCTACGAGGGTAACTTCCATTTCCGATGCCCTATGTCTCCGTCAAAATTGTGTACTCAAGTATACATGACGTGACGATCCGGTCAAACGGGGAATGAACGAAAGGCTTACCAAAACAACCGCAACAACCAATCATACATGCGCCTGAAGATGCTTGCCATGTTACCCGTCGTCTTTGTTCAGCAGTCTATATGTGTTGCTCTTAACACGATGACCTTTCAGCAGGTTTTCTCAGCAAAGAAGACGATGGTAATGACGGCGGCGATGGCGGCAGATATAAAGCGATGCGCCAGATGGGGGGATTGAAGGCTCCCGATCACAACGGCTGCAAGTCGCGCTAGCTCAGTATCAACACGGCGTACTGAGGCGTGGGGTTAACGTCCGAGAGGGAAATTGGGAAGATTAAATAATGGTGCCGCAAGATTGCACAAGGCGTGTGCCCGACTGAATGGACGGGCCCGAGAAGAGTCAGAAGGGGGCAAAGAGAATCAGTGAGGTTGACCGGCCGAGGAGGTGTGGAAGTCGGGACCGCCTGGAGACTGCACGATTGTCTGATGCACTCGGTCGAAGTGTTCAGATTGTCTGTCGGTCTGTCGATTAGTCGGGAATATGTCTATTGTCTGTCGACTGATTCGTGGCCAGTATGCCCTGCAGCTATGACAGAAGAAACAAATAGCGTGCGTCGGAGTAGAGCTGTTTGAAGGCAGCAACGCACGAGAAGATTGATGCCTTCACGTTGGGGTTGATCAGTGATCACTGATCCCCGTTGAATCTTGATGCAGCAGAGTCAAGGCCCCACTCTGGGACGGGAGAACGGGCGATGCGAGGAGAGTTTGTCTGCGTTTGTCTGGTCTCGTGTCCGATCTTGTGTCTGGTTCGTGGTCTTTCCCGGGGGCGGGGGCGACCCGTCGCCTTATCCTCTTTTTGTCTTCCCCTTGCCTAAGATAACTTTCTTTGCCTCTTGTCTCCAAATTCGTGAATCGTGAGTCGTGAGTCGTGACGATGAATCGATCAAATCGGCGTGAAGCAGCCATTTATCATCGACCCCGTGAATTCGGTCAGCCTCTGGTGCACATTTCGGTAGAACAGGAACATGCACTCGGTCACTTGAGTCTTTTTTGCCTTCCGAGTCAGCAGACCCCCCCCCCAACTTGAATCACCCCCATTCGCCCATTCCACACACCGTCCAACCGCCATTCTACCACCACTTCACAATCGTTCACCACCACAACACCAGATTCCACCACTCCGCTACTTACCATTACACCACCCCTTTCACCACCACTACCCTCTTGCCGTCATTCAGCACCCGTTAACGGTCTAGCCAGCGTAGCACGTCGCATTGCGCCAAACCCACCAACTTGACAAACTGGTGACGCCGCACGGTGACGGCTTCGCCCACCGGCGCGACAAAGTTGCCCTGGCCTTGATCGTCTTGAATTCTACGGAGTACACGATTAAATGCATGTACAGGTCTGGCTGTGCTTTGTTCTTGTTCTCTCTGCGCTCTTCTGGTTTCAATCACGCCCCATTCTGTCGCCGGATGACTTGACTATGAATCCCTTCCAAACTTCAAGTCCCTAGGCAGCAACTATGTATGCCCCATCGTCATGACAGATGCCCAATTCGTCGCCATGGTTCATCACTCATCGTTATCAACGGGCACAAGTGCACAAGTGCACAAGAATACAAGAGCACAAGGGTACAAACAAAGGTTGTCCTCCCTCTTGCGTGTTGCGTCCAGTACGCGCCTTGCCATTTGGTAAGTCAATAAGACAAAAATTTCGACGTGAATTCCTGCCTAATTACTTCCGGTTTTCCCTGTTTTTTTTTAATCACGCGCGCCATAACTGCGGCCTATCATGTCTCTGGTCACACACAAGAAGGTTTCGGTGAAGGTGGTTGTGGGATGGTCTGGGGCAAACAATGCAGGTCATGTCACTGGAGGTGGCCAACTGAAGTCCAATCCCATCTATTCGCTGGAAATGTAATGTGAAGTAATTAGTCATGGTGCTGTTTTAACCTCGCCGTCAGAAAGAAGCGCACTTGGGACAAATGCTGCGCCTCGTTGCTTTCCGTACCCAGAAAAGTAACTGCGCTGCGGTTTCGACCAGCTCTTCAAAAGTAGATTGTTTTTTTTTGTAAGATGATTTGACTTGAGAAAGGTGAGTGAGTAGGTTACCTAGGCTTGCCTTCTCCGTCTACGATGATACGGAAGGGTTGTGCGGCCTTCTGAGTCTCACCGAGAGGCCTGAAACGCTTGACTGGGTTCATGCACTACTATAAATACAAGTGGATGCAAGGCGCTGCGCTGAAACTGTGGTAAAAACCCAAGGTTGCTCGATCGAGTGTTGCATGTATCGGGTTCACCGTGACGATAGACGGACTATCTTGATGCCAGAATGTGATATGAGATGACGCTATGATTATGTCGGAGAAGAAATATACAGAATTATGTAAAAGAAATACAAACCTCCCAAAAAGAAAGTAGGTAACATTGTCAGGGCCACAACACCCCTAAAAACATCAAAGAGCTCGCTATGCTAGAGTAAGAACAAACGTATGAATGGCTGTATGTTAGGGCGCATATGAATTGAGAAACTGACGCGTTTTGAACTTTTTGCAACAATCAGATCCCCACGAAACACCAAAACAGAAACAAGAAAACAAGAGCAAGAACAGAAGGAGAAACAGAAACAGATGATGAAAAAAAACGCCAAAGGAGATGCAAAACGCCGCATAATTACATCTAGATTTTGCGCCCCCCCAAATGCAATGCAAACAACAAGAAAGAGTCAATATACAACGCAAATAAGACAGATCTGTCGTGAATGTATGGTGAAAAAACGAGTCAGCAGATAAGGCCACGGAATATAGGGAGACCCAACTGGCAGCTGATTAAAAACTGAAAAGTCCGCTTCGCCGCTTGCCAAACGGATAAATCACAATCGCACTCATGAACAACCCCACCGCAATGCCGATGGCAATCTGGATCATACTCGCCGCGACATTAAACACCACCGCATTTAGAGGCTCTCCCTGATTGAATTGCACCCCGCTCGTCCCGTTGACGACGGAAGACGAGTTGGTCAGCTGGTTCGCCGTACTGAGTCCGCTGAGGAGGCCACCCGTTGAGGCCAGACCCCCGGGGACTTGCGCGAAGATGGCGGGGATTAGCGTCGCGGCCGCGACGCCATGCCGGAGCCTGGAATATAGGTTGGCGAGGATGCCGACGGAGAGAGCGGCGAGCATATTGGCGATTTGCGGGCTGGCCACAAAGCGGAGTGTGCTGAAGAGGCTGACCACGTGGCCCGTGAAGGCGATGATGACCATGGCGGGCATCTGCTGCCATTTTGCCTGGTAGAGGACCGCGATGCAGACGATGAAAGGGGGTACGAAGATGAAGCCGTACGGGTAGGGGATCGGGTTGGAGCACGTAGTCGCAGAGGTGGCTTGGCCGTCGATGATGCCGTAGAGGGCGGAGCCGACGGTGATGCCAAATCCGAGGAGGAGGGAGTAGATGATGGCGTAGACGATGCGGATGGAGCCGGGGACGATGGCGCGGGATTGCAGTTCTAGCGCTGAGCATACTGTGGGAGATATGGAAGGTCAGCATGCCACGAGCTTCGTTGTAGCCAAAACAAAAAGCTCTCTCGAGGGAAAAGGAGGAAGA
This sequence comes from Claviceps capensis, assembly GCA_018360045.1. NCBI lineage: Eukaryota > Fungi > Ascomycota > Sordariomycetes > Hypocreales > Clavicipitaceae > Claviceps > Claviceps capensis. The sequence goes on along the minus strand of SRPN01000031.1, from coordinate 5,727 downwards.
AGAAGAAGATGTGACGAAGGCAAGGTGGCGCGTCAATGAAAAAAAAAAAACACGATTCTCATGGTTTCCATCTCAGCCCGAGCGCGTCGATTTCGAAATTCAAGCTGCTCACATCTCTAGCCGCTCGGCTTCGCAATCCTGTAGCCCACTGTTCGAGTGGCGGGATTATTCTCCGGGCAAACGAAGCCAAAAAAGCTAGAGATTGAGCTTCTGGAACTTTGAAACCGACGTGCTCGTGCTTGAATAGAAACCATGAGAATCGAGGCTGCCAGGAGCCGCAGACGGATGAAAAAGCACAACCGCAGGAAGTGCACTTCTGAACTTACACACTGAATATCCAGGAAGCAGCATCACAATCCCACTCTGCGCCAACGCCGAAAAACAAAACAAATCACCTCCCCTGATGCTCCCAAACGCACGAGCTAGAAAGCTCACGATAATCGTGGCCGTCACCTCAAACACATTACTGTACATGTTGGACTTGGGTGCCACAACCAGCTGCAGCAGCCCGACGAGACAGCCGAAACAAAACGCGATAGGCAGATCAATCACGCGCGCGGAGAAGGAAAGCGGCGCGCACATGGCGCTGGTGAGCCCAAAAACGAGAACGCGGACCCACACGCGGAATTTGTTCCTGGAGCTCATGAGGTCTTCCAGGAGGTGAATCCCCTCGTCTACACCAATGACGTCGTGCATGACCTCTTTGTAAATGTGGTGCACGTCTTTGAGCTTGCCCAGATCGATGCCTTGCGTGGTGCGGACGATGCGTACCTCGGTCGTGTGGGTAGAGCGGTCGTCAAAGGAGATGAGCATGCAGCCGGGGAGGTAGAGGAACTGGCCGTCGATTTCGAGCACGCGTGCTGTCATGGTGAGGTATTCCTCCAGCCGGTGTGTGGGCGCACCGTATAGCATGAGAGCGCGGCAGAGCTTTATGATGTATCCTTGCCGGGTCAGCGTTTCGGCAATGTGAACCGTGATGCGCGCTTCTTCTTTATGCCAGTAGGCTCGTAGGCGGCCGCTGCTGGTTCGTCTCTTGATGGCAGGTCTCTTCTTGCCCGGGCTTTTCGGTTCGCCGGGCTGTGTATTCGGGTTTCCGAGTCTAGTAGAGGCCTCGACGAGGGTGGCCAGTGTCTCTTGAGAGCGATTCTGCTCATACCACTTTTTGCGGCCGTGAGTCGGGGTGACGCTGCCGGATCCTATTCCAGGAGGTGTCGCGCCTCCAGCGGTGGAGGAACTCCAGTTGCGACTGTGGCTCGGTGATCTGAGCAGGCCGGGGTCGGTCGGCTTGTAGAGTTTCAAGAGCTGCGACAGAACACTTCCTCGATAATGTTGGGGAGGGGGGACACTGTATACTCCATCGTAGAATTGTCCATTCATATCGTTTCGCGTCGTCTGCACATCGCCAACAACAGCTTCCTCGTCGGCCGGTGAGTCGCTGGTCGTGTTTGCCCGGTATCGCTGGGTATGGACCCGAACGAGATTGTACGCCTCTTCCCTCACTGTAGCGTCTTCCAACTCATTCTCTGGCGTTTGATTGACGCTCTCGCCGACGCTTTCCATTCCGGTATGCCCCTGACCCAAGTTCCGCATCGGAATGTTAACGTCGCTTGGCGTAACATCTCCATCGCCGTTAGCCTGTGTGGGAAAGGACTCCAGTGATGCTCGAGATCCGGAGGGCGAATCCCGAAGAACCCTGGCGGCAATCTGCTGGGCTCGCTCCTGCGCAGCTACGGCTGAGATTGCCTTTTCCGCGTCCGAATCCAAGTCGATGTCCAAGTCCTTAGTCGTTGTCACGGATCCAGAGGAGTTGGCTCGCAATATTGATGGTCGATTCGGAGAAAGTGTCGCACTCTGCCTCTCCGACGTCCGGGCGGGAGGTTCTAATTTAATAGCGGATGGCCTTGTGGTTACTGCATTGTTGTTGAATCTTACACGGCCCTTTTCCTTCTTAGCCGCTGCAGCCGCCGCTGCAAATATAGATGCTTCGCCGACGGCAGCTGGAGAAGCGGCGGGCTCGCACAATGGAGTAGGAGAATTCCCGCTAGCACCCGAGCCACAACTTGGAGATACTATGAACGAGATCCGGCCGACATGACTGGCGTCATCTGCAGCTCCGAGGTCCTGATGAAGAGGATCTAGCCGTATAGCTGGACCTAGTCCGTATTTTTCATCTCGCCGAGGATTCTCCTGCTCCGAACTGGGCGGCGATGTCATTGGAGTGATCTTGGTTTGTAAAATTCGTCGCCGGACCAGCTCCGCATCAACAACGAGAAGCGCTCACGAGGCACAGCTCCGTTTGGGAACGTGATGGTATGTAGAGGAAAGCGCGACAAAAAACGGGAAGCGGAGGCGAGAGAAGAGTTCAAGGGAGTGACGAGGAGATTAGTCAAGCATGATGCCCTGAAGGAGAGTATAGACGACCTGGTCAAAATCCCATAGCTATCTTTTGTTGGCGATGCTCTCACTTTCGTTGCCGGCTGGTCGTCGCTCTTAGCCAAGCTGTTCGGCTTTTGGCACGGAACTGCGCGGCAGATTTGGCAATGTCAGCCAAGGTGGGAGAAGGCCGCTTGCTTTATCCGATCCTAATTCGGCGAAGCAACTGCATGTACGTAATGTACTCTGTAGGTACTCTGTACGAGGAAATAACTAGGAACTTGGCCAGACTGAAACAAGTTCAAAGCCGGATTATGGGATCCAACCCCATGTTTGAAAACCCTTGACTTGCTCAAGGCCCGCTCTCGGGTCTGTCGTTTGCGCGTCACGGGGCCTTACGAACTTGTATGGAGGCTAGAGGGCTCGGCTTCTGAAATTCTTTCTCATGGCTGCAATAGCATGAGGTGGTTACCTACACTTTGCGTGCAAATAGGTAGGTACTCCGTCATGTTCAGAACCTCTCATAATCAGAGATTACCTAGAGCAACACGGGACGGCTAATGAGTAGCCAAGGCTGGCCAATATTCGAATCTCCCAACTACGGAGTAGGCCGGGCTACGATCCGCCGCATGAGCCGCAAAAAACGAGTCAGTCATCAATGGTTAGCGTTTTTCTGCTTTTTTCTGCTGCTGGAACCCCGGTAGACTTCTCATGCCCATCGTTGTTGTATTTTCGAACCCAACACGGGATACATACTGTGAGTCTGTGGCATATGGAAGTTAAACCGACGCATTGAGCCAGGCCTTGGCTTTGTTTGAGGAGATGCATAACACGTCTCTCGAGGATTTGTCCACAGGGGGGAGCGTCGGAGCCGGCGAGTACCTACGGAGTACTGGATGAGAAAAAGTGTTGAAGATACGGACTGCAAGAACGCATCGGGAATAGACTCGATCATTGTGCGTTCCGAGTCTTCAACAGGCCAGAAACTGACCCAAGGGGTGGTGGTTGGTAAACCGTTTGTTTGTGCCAAACCATGGCTCGAAGTTGGGAAAAGGCCATGCACGTACGGAGTACGGAGTATACATTGTATGTACCTAGGTATGTACCTTCCTGGTAAATGGACTGTGCGCCGGTCTAGAGCATCCTGGCCCTGGATCTGACCCATTTTTCTATCTTCTAGTGTCTTTTTTCGTCTCCTTTCGTTCTCTGTCACGACGACTAACTGCCCGAGCCGAGTGGTCAACTTCTGCTATACATACGGAGTACATACATGCGTATATTCGAAGGCCAAGATGAAGAATGGCCCTCGCCGCTGCAATTCCCCGTCTGTGTCGGGGTTGCTGATTTTTGCCCTTGTCTTTTTAACTGCCTGCTGGCCGGCTCCGATAGGGCGACAGGCGACGGGCAACTGGCAGCGTCTGTCAATCTGGATTCTCGTGTCAATCTGGCTGTCGCTGGCGCTACCTACTCACTTGTCGCGTCGGTCGATCAGCCTTTGGATACATATGTATGTACTCTGTACTCTAGCAAAGACTCCGTGACATTCATCAGGAATCCCTTCTCTGCAATGATGTTCATTGCTGCACGGCTGAGAGCTGCCATACGGCTTCGCTCTCTTCTCGAAGCTTCCGCTTCAAGACGGCCTCAAGACGGTCTGGTTCTGCCATTACTGCCCAACCTGGCACATTTCGCTTACCCAGAGTGCCCTGCATCCTTCAATTTGCTCTGTTTCGTTCATTTTACTGACCTGGAAACTCTCACACGGACTACCTACTCTGTATGCACTCCATCGTTGGCAATCACACTTCTCGTCTTCTCGCCCCGTCACGGATGCGTGCATACCTACGCTCCGACGCTCACGGACTAGGTATTTCCTTGACACTGGCGAACCTAAAGCCCCGTAGATTGAAATGTGCAAGAGCAACGCCTCCGCCTGATGGATCATGGCAGGCACCACAGTATTGTGCAAACAAAATATGTATGCGCCTTCTACTGCAAGGTACCTCACTTTGTCAGCTTCGAGCCTACGACCAACCTAGCCTTGTTTGTTTGCTATGTTGATATTGAAGCGATTTCATACGGCAAAGCTGGAAAGGAGGCGGCTACATATGGAGTCAATACAGGCTCAGCCACCCGGATGACGAGTTTGTGTCTGATCCCATGTCTTTGCGTATCAATGCCTACCTACTCCGTATACCTATGGCAGAAGCCAAGTGTGAGAGCTGCGGGAGTAGGTACATCGTGTGTGTAATAACATAGGTAGCCAGCATGGCCGCGTGCTGGTCCTTACCCGCTTCGTCGAGCTGCGATCAATGACAACAGCCACAAGCAACTCTTGAGTCTTGGGTCTTAACGACTTGGTCCGACTTGCGATACCCTCCATGTGCCGTCACTTTTTGACCAATGTATACCGACACGGTCTTAAGCCTCGATCCTGAAAGAGAATACTCCGTACTCCATAATGCAATGCATGGGGTAAGACAGTGCATTGAACGTTCGAGACGACTCTACTCCGTACAGCATCATACTATGCACCGGATCAATTGACTGCCTCGTATTCGCATACATGGCGCAGTTTTCAAAGCAAAACTCAAGTTCATGGTTTGTCTCGGCAGCTGGTAATGGATTGGGTACATATCACACACACGTTGCAGAAGCGGCCCGCCGCGAAATGCAAGATCTGTGCGACCCACTGCTCCGATCTTGGAGGTACATACATATGTAGGGATGGGATTTACAATTTACACGTAAATTACAAACTGTGTAAATTACGCGTAAATTACGCTGTAAATTATCCGTCAAAAAATCGTAATTTACAATTTACAAATACCCCACTATAGCTGTGGGTCTGTCCCACATAATTCCGCAACATGATTGGACGCTCTTACATGCGCCCACAAGTCCACGACAAGAACAAGTTGAAGGACTTTGCATCAAAAGATTCAAAACAGACATGTTCCAACAATGGATATAGCATTTGGAGGCCCCTACATGCGTGTTTATTTTTTCGCCCTCCCTCCATTAATCCAACATTAAGACTTGTAAATGTAGAAGTGCAGATGTACATTTTCCGGCGTGTAGAGGTTTCAGGCTGCGCAAAGTGAATAATACTATCACTGTATAGGTTACGCAATTCGCGCAGACTTTTAACAGAAGTTCAGAAGTTCAGAACTACGCCGAAGAATTCTAGGCAAGCATTTCAATCTACATATGTATCACCAAGGAACAAGGTCCCTCCCAAGAGTCCCAACTTCCAAGGATAAATATTCTATCATTCATGTACATACTTCATCACCAGTCCGCTCCCCCGGGCCATCACTCTCACCCTCAACTTCAAATGCATCTAAAATAGCC
>SRPN01000309.1:0-28451 GCA_018360045.1 Claviceps capensis | reverse complement strand
GACAATGGTCTTCGCTCCGTTTACCAGCTCAATCAATTTTAATTACACTAAATATACAGAACACATGAAACACGCGTCTCCCGCACCAATCGTTACAGACGTTACAGAAATGTACCCATCGAGTCAAAGATCCTCCCATTACGGACAATATGGAGTGTACTATGCCACGAGTCGTCTAAGTTGCCATCCCAGATGAAGCCACCCACGGCTCAGAAATTCCCGACGCAAACGGGTGAATGGAATGATATGCATTCCCACACTGTACACACTCTGACCGTCTGACGAGGTACAGTACTGTCAGTACACTGTACATACGTGGCTGACCGTGGAGGTGCGCAGTTGAGGCACGAAAACACAATGACTGCTGTGGTGTAATTATTCCCAGGCCTATTATTATTGCAAACTGGCAAGGCATGTGATGAATCACAGGCTCACAGCTCATCAGATGGGCGTTGGGTTCAAGTTGCCCCTGGCTCTATCAAGAGAGGAGTTTTTATCAGTAAGGAAATAGATTTACAACATCCTAGAATTGCGAATTTGCCCTTACAGAACTCCGATTTCTTCAATCTCGGCGTTGGTTTTAGCCACGTTGTTGGTATTGCCCTTGGCAGCGTTTCTACTGTTGGCTTTGACCCCATTATATTTATCGGCGGTTGCCTTCCCGGGTTTCTTTTCTGGTGATATTGTTATAACTTTTGCATACAGGTTATAATGAACTTTCTGATTTCGCTTGTGAGTTTCATTCTGTACAACACTGTGACTGCAACAGGCAATCGTGGTTCGTGGGTAGGGCACAGGGAATATCAGACGGATTACCCAAGCTTCACGGCCCCATTGACCGAATACTACTTCAAAGCAGCTTAAGCTGAATCAACCGATGAAGGGAGTTTTGAGATATCATAACGAATGATCTTGAGTTCCTTAGGAGGTGTCGTGCCTAGCCGCTCAGATGGATGCACATAGTGTACGTTTATATAACATGTGTTGTAGTAGATAGGTATGCCACATTGCCACATACAATGGTGGACTTTCTCGACAATTACATTGTGCGACATTAGATGGTCATGATATTCGCAGTACTTACTATTTCTAGTAACGTAGAGTTTAGATCACAGATATATTCATATTTTCCCCCTCAATATCGCGGCATCGTCTGATGATGGTTTCTGGCAAGCACTTCTCTTGGTGAGATTCGGCGTTTGAGGCATGGCTGCATGGGCAGGTTTGATCAGGATAAATGAAGGGCGAATGAGCAGAGATCGGAAACTTTTATAGTGCGCGACAAGATAATCAGATTGTCAGGTTGAGTGGGCCCCGATGACTCAATGTCACATGTGTGACAAAGGGCAACTTTCGGAGCTCGGAAACGGCACAGTTGTCCCAACGCAATGGGATGACTTCGTCTTTCTAAGGGTGTCGAATGTCTAGAGGTTTGGCTGTTTCGACTTTTCTTACCTGAGCCTTGGGGAGCCTGCGCTCTAAGCTCTTATGATATCTTAATGATCTTATCTATTCACGAATCACGAAAAGTGGTCCAGAGCAGGTTGGTGATGCCAATGATCAATCTGCACCGTACTCAACTGTGAAATGGAGTGACCTCCAGTCTTTGCAATTTGAAGTGTCCGACTGTATAGACTATTTGAAAACTAGAAGTGGTGAGCAATGAGCATCAGTTGCGCTGACATTGTGAGTCGTGACACTCGAGAGACCAAAAAGCTTACCCATTTCCTCAAGAAGTATGACCTAGTTCACACTGGGCTCCCCCGTCACGACCTCTTTCATCACAGTAAACTTTCTCGTTGGGACCTGGCCTAGCAGCGTGGCCCCATTGCTATCAGCTTCATATACTTCGATAAGAAGCGAGAATGTTCCCGGCGTCGTAAACGACAATTCATCCCAATAAAACAGACAGATCTCCTTGTCCTCCGATTCCATTTGCTCGAAAAGGCCAGTGACTATAAAAGTGCCGTTCAGCGCATCGGTGGGGGGCGGCGAGCCGTCATCCTGATGCACATTTGCAATCGCGAATACGCTGCCCCGGTATATTTCCGTTGGGAAAAGCTGAGCCTTGATGGGAGGATGGATAGATGTCATCACTTGGACTCGGTAAGGAGGGGCCCCAGTTTGCGCTCGATAGGGGTCTTGGACAAAGACTTCGGTCTTCGTCATTATGCGAGGGCGCGATGCTGCTTTCTAGGCAGCCGTTCGAGTATGTGGGGGGTATTCAGATTCAGAAGTGGACGTGTTGCGAGTTTTGAGTGTCAGGGAGACGGCGACGATGTAATGAAGAGATGAGGAGGGTTTAATAGAAGGTGGGATATGGAAATAGCACATGCTGAGATGACAGCCTCGTGCTGCGAAATGTTCACCGAGATGCAGGTCGCACGTGGGCTTTATTTTTATTGAGGTTGCACAAAGCCAAGAGTTGACGAATCAATTATCAGACCTGGCTATATGACACAGGTGACAGGCCAAGCAAACTTCCAAGCAAACAACGCAGAGTCGACGAGTCATCTCCTCGAGAATGCATCTCGATGTTCGACAGAGCCGAGCAATATAGCCACGAGAGTCGCGATTCATCTAGTTTTCGTTTTCGTTGGCAGAAACGAAACAAACCTCATTTCTATGGCAACTTATGACTTCAAGTGTTTGTCCCAACACCTCTACAGATGCAAGGGGAACGGACGGTATTCAGATATTCTTTCGTAAGAAACACGAGAGAAGTGGACAGACGTGCGGCAATGTCAAGTGTTGCAGAACTTATTCGAAGGAATTGATTGCTTGCAAACTATGCAATCTCTATTCAAAGTCTCAAAAACCCTCACTCAACTTCTGAAACGCGGTGCAGAGAGCCGTTAGTCTGGTGATCATCATGGCAGGCAAAGCCAATGACGCGAGGCTCAGAGAGATCGAGTGAGCGATGAACGATCGCCAAGGCGAGAGTCCTATTGTAAAGCTTCGTTATTCTGATGCGCCTGGTAAACTTTGGTGGCAGTAAAGCGTGAGGTGACCAATGAACCGCAGTCATTACCCGACCGTAATTTGCAGCAAGACAGAAGAGAATGAAGGGTGTGAGTGGGGGAGGATACATGAGACATGCAGGTCTGAAATATGGTCTGAATGACAGCAGATGGGTTGCGTTCGCCTACCCATCCGATTAATTGACAAGCGCAGGCGGAGCAGGTCCTGTAACATTGTTTAGAGGCAAAGCTGCTGCCATTGATTGGTGCTACATACAGCCAAGCTGCATGAGTATTGGGCCACAAAAGGGCATCTTCAGACGGTACTACCTACAACATACGTCGGTTGATGTCATCACGCATTGCCGGCATTAAGCACTACGCGTTCGCATGCTAAAGAGGGGCATTCGTCCGATCGGATGTATCCTTGTCCTTGTCAAGCAGGCTTTATGTCAGGAACAGCTGCAACGCAAACTCATCATCTCATCTATACTGTCTGGCATGTACTCAAAATCAGCCAGAACGGCCACAAGCCACGATTGAAATGTTTGCGGCTACGGACCGTACGGCGGGTACAGCCCCCCTTGTTATCGGGGTACAGTGTTGACTTACAGTTTACGCACGGAGGAACTTACTGCATGACTCAGTGTCGGATGTCGCTCGGCTCCGTGGTTCAATGCAATGAGACACCAGCTCCGGCCGCCTGGGAGAATGCGTGGCATGGGAGACAGAAAAGAAAAAAACAAAAAGAAAAATGCGTACCGATGGGAGGTTCGACAAGACAAGCGGCGGGGAAAAAAAGAAGGGGCTGTGGCTTATCGATTACCTATGTCACGAGCGAAACAAGGGTGCATCAGCGAACAACAAAAAAAAGAAGAAAAGGAACCCTCCAGCTACAGTAGGACGGCCCAACACCAGACGGCCGCGAGTTGCGAAATACTGGACACGAAGCAACAAGATTAATAACCAGGCGGCACTTCGCTCTAGATACGGGAGCCAGGCTTGTCATGATACGGCCATGGCCACAGGTAGTCGATGGCTTCGAGGCCGCCTTGCTACAGTACTGCCTTCGGAAGCTACCGCCTCCACCAGCTCCAAAGACGCTATCGCCATCACCAACGCCAAGCCTGTATGGACACGGATGACGTATGGTTCGGCCGGATCTCCAGGCATCTCCTCAGCCTTCCGGGTTGTTCAAAGTGCAGGCGAATCATGTAATCATCATCAAACCAGCGCTCATGGGCCGTCCACATCTTTTTGTTGTGCCTCGGTCTGCCAAGTCTGTACCGTGAAACGGTCAGGCCCCACTCACTGCCACCACCTTTGCGTGATCTTTCGCCCTCTTCCATCGTCAGCTCCATCATCAGCTCCATCATCAGCTCCATCATCAGCTCCTACGTTGACTCCACCGTCAGCTAGCTCTCCCCGATCCCGGCATCGACCTACGAACCGGGAATCCATTCACTGTCCTTTGCCCTCGATCTGTCCAGAAACATCAAAGGCTTTTCTCGACACATTGCCTCGACCCAGATTGCGAGCCATCCCGCCGTCGCTACTCCTCGGTCGCGTCCCTCACTCTCGATTTTTTGGACACATTGCCTCACTCGCAGCGGCGTCGACTTCTTTTGCAGCACCTGGCACCATGCGGAAGAACTTTGAGAATGTCCTAAAGGACAAATATCCTGCCAAGGCTCATGCCAAGCGGGTTGTCGACCAGATTCGCAAATCTAAGCCAGATGCAAACGGTGTCATCTACCTTGAGGCTTGCGCAACTAAAATGCAGGAAGACAATGATTCCCCCGTGCCCTTCAGACAGCGACGATACTTTTACTATCTTACCGGTTGTGATGTCGCTGACTGCTCCCTCGCATACGATATCCAGTCCGGAAAGTCGATTCTCTTCATCCCACCTGTCGACGTGGATGATGTCATCTGGTCTGGCCTTCCGCTTAGTATCGACGATGCTCTCCAACAATACGATGTGGATGAAGTCAAGTTCACCACCGAAGTCAATGCTACCCTAACACATTTGGCCAAGAATAGCCCGAAGTCAACGGTATTCGCTATTGCCAACCAAGTTTCCGACCACGTGACCTTTCTACAATTCGCCGACAAGGATTTCAAAACAGTCAAGACCGCCATAGAAGTCTCCCGAGTCGTCAAGGACGAATATGAGGTTGCCATGATTCAAAAAGCAAACCATATTGCTAGTCAGGCCCACAAAGCCGTGATCGAGCGCTCCAAGTCTGCCAAGACCGAGCAGGAGCTTTACGCCACCTTTCTGGAACGATGTGTCTCGAAAGCTGCTCCTGAGATGCCCTATCACCCCATTGTGGCCGCTGGCCGAGCAGCTGCTACGCTACACTACGTAGACAACAATGCACCTTTGAGTGGAAAATTGAACGTGCTAATTGATGCTGGATGCGAATGGAACAACTACGCTTCAGATATTGTGAGTGCTACATTCGAATGGTAGAGTTGCGCATGTTTTGCCGCGTCGTTCCATCACTAACCGAATATGATAGACCAGAACTTTTCCCTTGACCGGAGAATTTACCAAGGAGTCGAGAGATATATATGCAATCGTGTACAGGATGCAAAAGGAATGCACTGAGCGTCTCAAGGGTGGCATACTTTGGGATGATGTGCACCTCCACGCGCACAGAATTGCCGTGGAGGGCTTGCTATCTCTTGGCATACTGAAGGGCGATGTTCAAGAAATCCTTGATGCCCGTACAAGCGCTGCATTTTTCCCCCACGGACTCGGACATCACTTGGGGCTCGACACGCATGACACAGGCGGCAACCCTAATCCAAACGACAAGGACAAGCTTTTCCGATATCTGAGACTTCGTGGTCATGTTCCTGCTGGCGCAGTGGTGACCGTTGAGCCGGGTGTGAGTAGTTGCCTTGTTCCGTATTACTGGGAGTGGCCGCTGACTATTTGCGTTACTCCGTATACAGATCTACTTTTGCGACTTTATCATCAAGCCGTATCTCAAAGACCCCGCCCACAGCAAGTACATTGACTCTGAAGTCCTCGGCCGATACTGGGACGTCGGTGGTATTAGGTGGGACTCCTTTCAATCGCGCGACTCAATTATATAAACATGAATGAAAATTAACAAAGTTCTTGCAGACTCGAAGACAATATTTTCGTCACAGCAGATGGTTACGAAAACTTGACACCTGCAATGAAGGAGATGGCCGATGTGGAGGCGGCAGCTGCGAGAAGTTGAAGCAGATGAGAGCGTCTTATCTTGCCACCATAGACAATGCATTTAAATACCACAATAGTACCGCACATAAGAGGCAAGATCGACGTGAACTTCGTGCCAGTCAATTGGGCCAACGTTCGAGCAGTGACTCGCGAGGGGTTGCTTCAGCCACATGGCTTGATTGATAGTAATCATGACACCCGGAGTGCAGGTTTGATCCGATTGTAAATATCGACATGACCGATCACTTTCGTTGTGTTAGTGATTCTTTGTAGCTGAGCCACTTTTCAAGCGATATACATCGGCAGTCCAAAACACAAATGTGGTTATTCTCCAGTCTGCTGTTAATTACAGGGATTCATGAAGAACTGGTGAGGATGGCGCAATGTGCTCCGGTCTATTTTCGTGCGGGCCACGCCAGGCCATCTTCTCTCACCCTCACATTCGTTATGGATCCACCACTCTTTACTTACACGTGATTGGATGTATGGAGCTGCTGATTGTGCATGTCCGGCGCGGTCCGAAACAAGTCAGGGGTACAGTTTCAGATATTTGCGGTGATTGGGTGATATCATGGCTTTATCAGTCGAGGCTGACGGAGTGAGACGGGGGTAGGCACGATGCGGATTCCGGTGTCGCGAAACGTGAAATGAGGATATCGCCACGAATGAGTAGTTGCTGACACGATCAATTCGTCAACGAAAAGAAAAAAAGCAATGTCGCATACATAACTCTAGACATACAAAGTAGGTACGGAGTATGTACTCCGTACCTACGTACGAATAGAAACATGCGGAGATTCGGCATGAGACGCAAAATAGTGGAGAATGGACCCCTAGCTGTTTATTGCAACAAAAAGAAAGGAAGATAGGATAAAGCAAAAATGAAAAAAACAAGTTCCCCTGACCGAAAGAGAAGAAAAAGACGAAAAGAAAGAAAAGAAACAGAACAGAAACAGAAACGAAACACCCGCCTTGAGACAGAATGTGGTACCTAACTACGGAGTACATACATCCAAATTCCCACGATACATTTCCAGCCAAAACACATTACGCCTGCAGACAACGTAGCGCCGCCTCATCGAACGCCTCTACGTACCATGATTACCCCAATGCTCCCAAACCAAGCCTGTCATTGAACCAGCTATTCCTCTTCAATTCCCTGCGCCTCGCCCTTCAGCTCCTTCGCCGGCCCACACTCAAGCACCCGCCCCTTGTCCAACCGCAAACACCACGTCGCATCCTCAACAGCCTCCAGCCGATGCGCAATCGTGATCACCGTACTCTTCGACAATTCCTTCCTCAGAATACGCTGCACTGTCGCCGCAGTACCCCGATCAATCGACGCAGTCGCCTCATCCAGAATAACCAACCCGCTTCTGCGCAACACAGCGCGACCAATCCCAACGAGTTGCCGCTGTCCTTGGCTGAGGTTCTTGCCCCCCGCGTCAATGGTGGACTGGAGGGTCCATTCTGGGCCCAGGACACGATGAATGGCGTTTTGGCAGTCTGCGTCGGAGAATTTGCCCTCTGGGTCAATGTTATCGCGCAGAGTGCCGGGGAATAACGTGGGGTCTTGCTGGATGAATGTGACGCGGTTTCGGAGCGCGGTGCGGTTTACGCGGGAGAGGTCCATGGCGCCGATTTTGACTGTGCCGTTTGAGACGGTCTGTGTGGCGAGGAGGGCGTTGGCGATGGTGGATTTTCCGGAACCGGTTCGTCCTAGGACTGCGCAGGTGGATCCGCCGGGGATTTCGAATGTTACGTTGTTTAGAACGGTAGGCAGGTCTGAGTCGTACTTGAAGGATAGGGACTCGAACTTGATGCTGTCGCATGGTCGTGGCCAGTCGTCGGGGGGGTCTTGGTCGCCGGTTGGCTCTTCGGGTATGTTGTTGAGCATGTTGACACGTTCTAGAGAGACGGCATCGAGCTGAAGCTGGGCGAATTTCTCACAGAGTTTCTGGACGGCGGCGATGCCGATTGCGGTCTGGGCGAGAACAAAGCCGACGGCGCTGGCGGGTGTGCCTCGCCAGATCATGAAGAGGACCATGCAGGTTCGCGTAGCGGCGGAGGTCATGCCGAGACGGAAATCTAGCCATGAAGCCATGCTCCAGAAGAAATGGTCTTGCTTTTGAAAATCGTCCACGGCATCTAAATGACGGTCTTGGAAACGGCTCTCTGCGCGGAGGGCACGAATAGTTACCAGGCCGTCCTGCATGACGCCAATATTCGCAATGATGGGAGTCAGGTATCTCATCTCTAGACGTCGCAAGCTTCGCGAAATGGGGACGTAGATTTTGAAAAAGTACCCAAAGATAAGTGACACCGAGGCAAGAATGATGAGCAGTATTGGCTGGTGTGTGGCAATGGCGATAAGACTGAGAACAAGGGCAATCAAGTTGAAGACAAAGCCTTCAAGAGGGGTGAGAATACCGCCGTCCACCATTCCCATGTCCGAAATGAGCCGATTTTTAAGCTGCCCAGTTGGCGTAGTGTCGTAGTATCGAAAGGTAGCTTTGCTGACACGATCAATGGCGACTCGAAAAAGCACCTGCGCTGCATCAATGGAGATCTTGGCTAGAAGCAATTGGGCAACTGCAAAAGCTGCGACGTATCCCCCAGAAAGACCAGCGAGGATAGAAAGCCAGACTCGAGGGTGTTGTTCCGGATCTGGTAGTCCCCAATACATCGGCTGATTACCTGGGTGGTCCTCTGCAGTGGCATTGCCCCAGGCCTCGAGTAGCTGAGCGCGGGAGATGCTGCAATACCTGGACAGACCGTAAAAGAATCCAAGAAAGGCCCACGTTGTCAATCCGCCGGCCTTGAAGTAACTCAGATAGACAGACAGCGAAACATTGCCTGTTTCCGACGGCTCTTCTGGGGCCTCTCGGAGATTGTATACCTCATCTTCCGTATTCTGTCCCTCAGCAGATTGCTCACCTTGTTCTTCAGTCGTATGCTGTGACGTGGCATGATATGGATGTTCAAGCTCGTTCACGATCTCGTCCTCTGTGAGCACCCTCGCGGAGCCCTCATCCATGTCAATGACTTGATCCGCTACACGGAGGACCAGATCATCTCTGTGAGTCACCATCACAATGGTACGATCCTCTGCCAGCGGGCCTTGAAGGAATCGGCCGACAATTTTGCTGGCAGTGTCATGATCCAGAGGAGCCAAGGGGTCATCTAGCAAGAGAATACGACATGGGCTATAAACTGCCCTGGCGAGCGCGACTCTTGCTTTCTGACCACCAGAAAGCCCAATACCTCCCTCCTCCAACTTGGTCTGATCACCATCAGGAAACGCTGCGAGGTCCGGACCCAGAGCACATGCATGGAGAACTTGTCGATATCTTGCGGGATCGAATGGATGATGGAAAATGATGTTTTCGCGGATTGTCTTACTTTGGAGCCACGGGAGCTGTTGCGCATAGCCGACGGGCTCATCTGGTCGAACGAGATCACCACCGTGCATCTCCATCTCGTTCAGAGCCGCGAGCAGGAGACTAGACTTCCCGGAGCCAACTTTGCCGCGAACAATAGTGAGACCCGTGCTGAACTTGAGATTCAAGAGGGAAAGGACAAGGTGGTTCGTGGATGGCCATGCAAAGGAAGCGCCGCGGAATTCAATGTCCTTTGCATTTGTCGTGCTGGTCGATTTTTCATCGCGGTCGGGCTCGCCCATGTATCTATTGACTCGCTCCACGGGAATGATGGCTTTCCAATACGCTGAGATGAGGTCAAATGTCTGCTTGACACTTGCTTCCAATTGACTGAAGAGTTCCAGTGAGGGCCAAATGACATCGTTGGGAAGACCTCGGTGAAGGACAAGAGTGAACAGCCAGATGCTGGCAAATGGGTAGGCTGCACCGCCGGCAATGTTGGTGGTTGAGATGACGGCTGACACCCGAGCAATCTGCAATCTCTTGAGCATTTCCATCGCCCTGAACTTCATGATTCTAGCACTCCAGGACGATGTCCAGCCGTTGAGCTTGAGAGGCCGGCTAGCTTCGACGAAATGCGCGACGGCTTGCGCTCGCTTGTCCGAGTGAGACGTCCTAGACCTTTCCAACTGAACGAGCTTGCGCACGAGCAATGAGTTGGTCGCCATGAAAAGAGCCATGAGACCGAAGCCAACGCACGAGGGCCACCCCATGATATCGATAAGATAGTAAATTGTGATGCTGACTTTGATCGGCTGTGCGACCAGCGTAGGAAAATCCCAGAACCGCTGAGAGATTTCGTAGGTATCGCCTCGAACAAGATTAACGACTTTGGCGTTTGATGCAGGGGCCTGTTGCGGGTTTGGGTTCCTTGCCTTCCTCTTTGGCCAGCAACAGATCCCATACCATGGCCGTCTAGTCGTTGTAGGCTGCGTGAGGGGGTCGTTGACGTAGTCTTCTTCAGGTCCCTTCTCCGTCGCATCTGATCCCGGAACAGCTCGTGTGAGAAGCTTACCGAACAAGGCAATGAAAGTCTCGCCGCGAGAACGCTCATACGCTTTGCGAGAATACCAAGTTGATGTCGTCTTGGAGATTTGACGAACAAAGTCCAGACCCAGCATGACAATGCACCAAAAGTTGGCCTCGTTCGGACTGCCACTGTCGAGAGCATTGTACAGGCGGGCTGTCAAACGAACATTGGTGACCTCAGCAACGGCATCGGCGACTGCGAAAACGGTGGCGATGAACAAGTCCAGACCATTGGCTTCAATCAAGCAAGGCAGCAGCTTTCCGCGAAGTTCACGAAACGCCAAGTAGAGCCGGGTGTGCTGAAAGTCAAGCGGTAGTTGCCATACGTCTTCCACGGTGACCTCCTTGCGTTGACCTAGTTTTGCTAGGGAGTAGACCCACGTGACGGTCCAGAATTTGAACAGAGTAAGATTGTCTTCCGGGCTCCGGACGTGATGTGAAGGGGGAAGCTTCGAGTTGCCAATGTCGTCGGTGCCCCAAGCTGGGTCTCGAAGCGGCATGTTTCCGATGGCAATGACAGCGACCAAAGCCAGTGCGAATCTGGCAACCTGAAAAGGGTCGAGAATATAGGTTTGATGGCTGAGAAACTGTGCAGAGTATGTTCCCATACCGGCCGAGAACATGAGCAAGTATTGTAACAGCAAGATCCGTGGTTTGCTAGAGGGCCGGTCAAAGGCGGTAATCAGAACTGCTGATAGCCACGGAATGATTTGGAAGATGGCTCGAAGTTCTCGCGGATCTAAGCAGATGGGCACAACAGACAAAATCAGCCCAGATAATGAGATGGAAACCAGAGCTGAGGTCCAATGAGTCCAAGATTTGCGCGAGTTTGGGCCTGTGTTGTTTTCTTCATGTGCGAATGGTTTGAGCCATTGCGGCAGTAGAGCTCGAGCTTTAGTTCGAAGAACATAGAGAATAAACGTGGCAACGGAAATACCAGTCAAGGTGTAGAGAATATGGGCGTCTGTGTCGGGTAATTGCGCATTAGGCACGATGCGAAGGCCAGCAAGGATGATTTGACCTCCATCATTGACGATGATGAAATCCTTCAGTCGGCGGACTAAAGTCGAAACGGCAACAGCCATGGTGTAAAGTTCGTGGCCTGAATACTCTCAAATTTTCGATATGGCGAAGATGAGAGAGAAGGCTGTGAGAGGAGAGTAGCAAAAGAAGAAGGAAAGCCAAGGAGAAAATTGGCTCATCTAAGCTAGGCCACGTCGCCCAGAAATGAAAACTTTGTAAGTGGCGCAGAAGAATTTTTGGCCACCACGAATGTGTTTTTATGCTTAAATAAAGCCTCGTAAAGGAGAAGTATTATCCATCTATGTCCGTAACCTGGACCTCTTGCTGCCCTTAGGTGCCCTTAGATGCCTTTAGATTGGCGTGGCGCGTGATACGACAGCGGGCCGCGCCGGAGTCTCCTCGATGACAGACTAATGAACCAATTGGCGCCCGTAAGGTATCGCGCCTCGTGGGCTACTGGTGCTAGATGCAAACTTATCAAGCACTTGATAACTTAATAGGAATACACGATCGATTGCACCCCTCGATTGATGTCGATACCTAGGCAGGTCCGCTATGCGCCTCGGTCGTCTGAAGCAGAAGTCGTCGGCTCGTCGGAAAAGTTCTAGCGCGCGTGGGGAACCCTCTTGGCGGGGCCCGACATGGTTGCGATGCCGCAGCCGCCGCCACCGCTCATCGCTTCGACAATTGCCCCTCCTGCAGTCTTCACACAAGCAAATGTTGACGCAGCGAGTGCTGGCCTGATAGGGCAGTATGAGGACGAGCACACCAAGACGCTTTAGGAAGAAATCGGAAGAGCAAGCAAGTAGCGTCACAAGACAGTGTCGGCACCACATGAGGCGAAACGAAGATTGAGAATGCCAATGGGCTACCGGGAAGGAGCGGAAGCCGATTTTCCCATACCCACAGCGATGCCAAGGGCATGATGAGCATCATCAAAGACGTCGAAGCGAGGATCCAACCTACAACATGCTTAACAAGAAAATTCATTCATCGCTACATTATTCGACACGTCCACCTAAGCACTTGGCTACTCGTACAAGTCTGTTACCTGGATGCACCATGACATTGGTATTTAGATAGCGAGGGCGCCCCCCAAGGTAGCCATGCACAAGGCAGTCATGACAGCCCCCCATCCAACGCTGGTGATCGACCAGCTCTGCAGTGACGATGCCGCGCTAGTGTGTGTCGAGGTCGAGCTTGAGGAAGTCTTGGTGCCAGAGGCGCTTGATGACGATGTAGGCGTGGCGGAGGCAGAGTCTTTGCCCACCAAGGCACTCAGCTTGGTGTTCTCGACAAAGGATGCTTTGACGGTGCCGTTGCTACACTCGGATGGTTTGGTTCCCTTGCCGTCTACGAAGTTTACAGCGACGCACTACCGTGTTCACTCAAATTAGTCATGTGTTTGTAGATCTAACGTAATGGCCGGAATCGAGGGACGTGACTTTGCCTCACCTGATACAGCATGCCGTCTGTCGCTGATGAAACCACGCTGATGATCCCCTTCTTGCCGCCGTACTTGCTGGGAACAGTGACTTCAGGCTCGCAAAAGTCACCAATACCACTCTGCTGCACAATGGGGAAGAGTTGCTCCCAGTCAGATGCAGCCTTCTCGTCCGTCGTAGCCCGAATGAGCCAGTCACCTTGGGGGTGAGTCAGCTTCATCGCCACGGCATCGCCCCCAATATGGAAATCGGCCAGTGTCTTGGAAAAATCGGGCAGAGTGCCGCCGCAAGGGCCTTGGTCCTCAGTGTCATCGACGAATTCGGCACCCTTGGGATATTTGAGGATGAAATGAGCAGATGCGAGGCTGCATAGAGCGGACAGGACCGTGAGCGACTTCATTGTTGCGGAGACTTGGGCGAATAGACGCGTGGAAAAGAGCGAGGCGGAAGTTTGAACGTTTGTGAGAAAAAGGTTCCACGCTGATCAACTCAAGATGGAAAGAGAGGGTTGTGCCACAATTTATGGAGGTTGCTGCAGCTGGAGCAGATGGTAGAAAAACACGCCAGGAAGGAAGACTGTGCTAGCTGTGAAACCCCCTTTCAAGCCTTTTGCCAAGGCTAATAAGCGGCAACAGTTTCCGAGAGAAGTAAGACTGATTGATGCACGGTGTTACGTACATATGCACTCCGCACGAAGCATGTATTACAGAGCGCCGACATCGTCATACACCAAATCTCGGAATCTAGAATGTGAAACTTGAGGGGCTCATCACTCTTTTCAGTGGAACTTGGAGGTTGGGGCGCGCGCCTCGACCCAATCAGTGTGCTCGGATCCCTCGGCATGAGAGTATTTGAGCAAGTTTGTCAGCGAGCTAGCGAGTGAGCCGAAATCAGCGCAAAACCTGGTGACATTCTTGGATGGCAGGAACCAGGCATTCGGGCTTCTTGCTTACAGTACCTAGCCCAAATGCTTTTAACCTCAACCACAGTCCTTTTCACCGCAAACGTCTGCTACTTCTCACAGCAAGGAGAGCTGGACGATCTACGCATCTTTCGTGGCGGCTGGACCACCCAAGCCAGCTCTGAGTCTTCCGATCGCATTGACTACATCTCCGAGCATCAACTGGCCTCTCAATCATCTGCAAAGCGGTTTCAGAGAAAGCGACTCTGACATGCGATTCGATAGTTCTTACATACCTCCTTGAGGAATCAACAATAACTGCATTGCGCCCGGGCATGCATTATTTCTTGGGGCGACAAACTGCGAATATTTCTCTACCTTCGACGTTGCATTAACTGCAGTCTACAATCCAACCTCATCAATCACAATGGACCACGAGCATATGCACAAGGATGCCGGCTTGGGCATGGATTACAACTATGCCTTTGCGCGAGACTATTGGTATATTCTCGTCGGCGCTGTAGGTGCTCTGACGATGGTTCATGCGATTAATTTCTGGATCGAAAAACGAAGGTATGTGTGGTTATCAAGCCGAGGATGTGATAGTCTCATCTCGCTAATAACAACTATCTGCATTCTAGATTAAAAGCATGCGAAGAGACCTCGATCGAACATGCGACCAGACCAAGTGGCCATATTGGCCAAGCATGGGCTACCGCGACGGCCGTCATCCGTGAAATAAGTCATCCTCAACTATATGTCCCCAAGTACGGTCTACAATGGGCCACTCCACCTCCAATGGGAAGGATCATCGTTTTGCTCTGTTACTTTGCAATCATCATTTACTTCATGGTCTGGAATGCCGTAAAGGATGACGCATATTACTGGGAACGGATCGGGTATAGAAACGCGTGGGTTAGCATCATGCAGCTGCCCTTCACGTTCCTGCTGTCCATGAAGTTCAACGTCATTGGCTTTTTGATCGGAAGCAGCCATGAAAAGCTGAATTGGCTGCACAGATGGGTCGGAAGAACCATGTTCGTCACAGCTACCGTTCACGGCTGGCACTTCTGGACAGAATGGGTACGGGCCGATTTTGTTGAGTACGAGCTCCAAATCATGCCCTTGGTGAAGTACGGCATAGCTGCTTGGGGTATCTTGCTGTTCAACGTCGTCGTCGGATTCGTTCCCGTCCGAAGGATGGTGTATGAGATATGGCTCATTCAGCATATCATCTCGTCGATCGCCATGCTGGCCCTGCTCAGCTACCACATTCCCGCAAACGCTAAATACATGCTGTGGATGTCGGTGTCCTTCCTCGCATTCGACAGGGCAGCTAGATGGGCTCTGACAGGCTGGCAAAACACACGCTGGAAGGTTGAACAGTCGACTTGTAGTGGGATGAAGCGATTGGGGCACAACATCTCTCTGCGAGCTGTTGGTGACTCCATAACTGTCTTGACGATCAAGGATGCCCAGTTCAAGTGGCATCCAGGTCAGCACATCTACCTCTGGATTCCACGGATCGGACTCCTTGAGTCACATCCATACACTATTGCCTGTGCGCATCAAATGGCGGGGACGTGCTGCTGCAACAGTGTGCAACTCATTATCCGAGCACACAAGGGATTCTCGAGGCGAGTCTGGAATCATGCGGTCAAGCATGCGGACAAGACTCTGACGGGTTTTGTTGTTGGACCTTTTGGCGTCACGACCAACTGGAATGCCTATGAGACCATGATTTTGTTGGGTGCCTCGACAGGTGCCAGCTTTACGATTCCAATACTGGAGCACATCGCCAGCATGACGACAAGAATCTGTGTGCGCCGGATCGAGGTCGCTTTGATTGCGCGAACGTCGGAAGAAATTGAATACTATGTCCAGAGAGCCAAGAAGGCAGCCAGGATGGCTCTGGGGAAAGGCATCGAAGTCACGCTACACATTGCGCTCACGGGTCTCTCCATAGATGGCGATTCCAGAGTCCCGCTTGTCGAAGCGTCACGCTACATCAAAGATGAATCTGGCAGCAGTGGGTCGGGACCAACAGCCTGTGACTGTTCGTGTGAGAAGAAGGCTTTCGAGGGATTGGAGGATGATCATCGAGCCCGAAGCAGCAATTGTGTATCCGACGACGTTCGCGACAGCGCGTCCCCCATCGATCTGGTTCGGGAGTACACGAGCCGGCCAGACATTGAGACGCTGATCCGGGGGCCCATTGAGCAAGCATGGGGCGAAACCGCTGTGGTCGTCTGCGGAGGCAAAGAGATTGTGGCGCGTACTCGAAATTGCGTGAGCCGATTGAGTGACGAGAGGGCGGTGCACAAGGGGACGGGCGCGCAGGGTATATACTTGCATGTGGAGGAGTATGAATTTTGAATCAAGCGTCCTAGACTGAATTCTGACTGATACATACGTATGCATACCTACGTTGGATCGAAAACTTTTGAAGGGGCGAATGGACTTGATGACGGTCAGTCATCTCGTATCCGACCATATGCCCAATAAGTACATCGTAGGATTGTCTCGTTTAACCCATGCGATGACTGGTGACCCGTGGGGAACGGGAGATCAACACACGTGTTGGAAAACTGGAATCCCCTCATGTCTCATTCGCAGTCATTGCCTCGATTTCTCCGACTCTTCGATTTTGATCTGTCAACCGCCAACTACCTTGATCCGGAGCTGGCGCAGCACTCTCAAGGATCGTGGCTTGTCTTCGAAGACGAAGAGAAAGCAAATTTATTCTGTACAACAGTAGATTGCGAGGTGCAGGAGTCCATGGTCCCGCCGCTTAGTTTGGCCTTGAGGCATTCCGGCAATCACATCGTGGCATGTGGCATGTGTCATGCAAATAGGATGTAGGTGGCGCAGTCAATCGGGAACCTCTTGCATGCCTGCATGCGAACTCCTATTTATACTCCGTAGTCAACTTTGCAATACATCCTGATCCCCTGGCTATAACTTGTAAGAGCAAGGGGACTCGCAGATACGCGGTATTGCCACTGCACTCATATTTTCCATACTCTGTACTGTACTGCACATGGTAGGTACAGAGAAGTCATGAATTGTAGTGAGGCATAGAACTTTAATTTCAAGCTTTTTGCGCTATAGCAGATCGTGGGCTTACTGACAGCTGAACCAAAAGGATGACGCCGCGACAGTGTCCATATACATAGCTGGCCATACAGAGTATCTGTCCTGCAAAAGCTTCGTTTAGTCTTCCCCCTCCCACTGGCTATTGCTAATGCGTCAAAATTGAGCACCAAACGTTAAGCAACATCTCGGTCATCGGGCTTACAAGTTACCTACGGAGTAGAGGGGCAGCAAGGGTCCAGGTCCACCAGTTCTTCCGGTACATACTCCGTATGCCAGGTTTCTCGATGCAATGGCTCCAGGCTGGCAGTCGTTTCACTGGCTTGGCTCGCGATTTAGGCGCCCCTTGGCAACCCGTCTCGGCTCGACTGACGGACATGGTCCCCATTGTCATTCTTTCTTTTGTTGCGCAAAAAAAGGGTATTCGGAGCCTTGGGACCGGAGAAAATCCGCCTGCGTCTCCAGTGTATTGCATAAATCGTGATTCCGTGAAGCTTCTTTTGCCAGCCTCACCTCATGTATATAGGAACTGGGGCCCTCGTCGATAGCTGGCAGGAAGCGGCTTGCTTCTTGGCCAATCGTTTGACTTCGAGCTCCTCGGGTCCGACGACCGTCAGTGACCTCGGCCTTCTTATGGACGAGAGACGGCTTGTTGCAGCAACTTAGTTTTCCAAGTTCGCTATCCTACATTTATAAACGAGCGCATTGATATGTTGAAAGAGCTTGGCGCATATACTTCGTAGCTCGTACGGAGCCTCAGAGGAAGTATGTACATCGACTCAGGGCTGTGCGATCAGCGCGAGGCGCGAGACAATGGCTGTCGGAGATCGTGGAGGCATCATTCAGGTAAAACACGTTAGTTCTTTACATATTTACGCGATGTCAGGAATTGACTATTGTGCTCATGCAGATATTTGAGACGCTGACCAAACCGATACCTGCCATACGGTCATGTTTTAACTTGCTATGCTGATACAGCTCGGTACTCGGTATTGGTCTGTAGGCCACCGTCATACACGTAACAGCGTCAGTGTGAAAAGTCCCTGTCATCCCTTCTACATACCTACGGAGCACGTGCGGCAAATAGGTAGTTTCTTCCTTTGAAAGCGACTGCGTCCGAGCGGCAAAGACGCCGCGAGGGCAACTTATTACGCGGCAAGTGGAGTTACAAACTCAGAAAGACAAGGGAGCTAAGCCTAACGTGGAAAGCAAGAAGGGAGCGATTTAGCCGGGAATGGAGGTTCCTGAATCCTCGATCATAAGACCTTTTGCCATGCAAAGCAGGTTCATCAGGAATCATCACCTTGGAGAGGCCGACAAAACCTTTGTCACTCTGTGTGACACTTTTGTCCGTCAAACTGAACTGCACATCGATCACGTTACATTGTGAAGATAACTCCGACGGCATTATTGATCGCCCCTGCCTTTCTACATGCATGTACCGGGTATGTACATATATGTGTACCCACGTATGTACCCCAACTCGTCTCCGCCCTAAAGGTTCTCGTGCCGTTTCAGCCAGAATGGACGAAACCTGGAGGACGGCAACCAGCGGCGGATCTCAGGGGCGATGACATGCAAATTGGCAATGCAATGCAGCCTGCTGGTCGTCCGATTGTCGTCCCCTCGTCCGTCAGATTGATCGACGGCTGCAGTAACCTCACTAGTTACATCATTCCATGCGCATCGTGGCCGCGTGTTGTAGGCTCATCGTTGCTCATCTCATTTAGCATGCCGATTTCCCGGTCTCTGCAAGCTTCAATCAGATGACAAGATCCTCTACATTTCGGTTAAATCCACATGGTGCTGAAACGAACCTGGTCGCTCGCTTGAGACGATAAGTGGGAATTCGGGCGTGGCTTACTCGTGGGCAATGGGCATAGGGGGGCGGCGGCCGTCAGGGAAATATGGCGGCAATGTTGAGTTCTGATAAAAGTCTGGAATGCCCGTAAACTACTGCGCTGTTGACCTGGGACGAACGGGATGACGAATTCGCAGGTTTGTGTCTGACCTTACATACTTACTTGACGACCGTCTCGAAGAAGAAACGCTTTCATCATGGTGCGGCTTTCTGGATCCCTGGTGTTGGCCTCGCTGCTGCACCTCGGCGCTGCGGAATTATCTGGACGAACCGGACCAACGACATCAAGAGAGGCGAAGATTGCGACCAAAGTTTGCAATATTCTGGATCACGGAGGCGTTGCTAGTCGAACTGCTGATAATGGCCCGGCAATCGCAGCGGCGTGGGCGGCTTGCCAAGATGGCGGCGAGGTGTACATTCCTGCGGGTGAATATGGCCTTGACACATGGGTCGTGTTGAACAACGGGCAGCACGTCTCGTTGAACATTGAGGGGACGATTTTCCGCACAGGGTAAGACAAAGACGGCCAGGCTTTGTGATGTGCTACGATTCTTTTGTGTCGCTAATGTTGGATGGGAAGCACCACTGAGGGAAACATGTTCCTCATCCGCGATTCCGACGACGTGGAGATCTACAGTTCAACAGGGCTGGGCGCGATACAAGGGTTTGGGTATGAATTCCACAAGGGTATGTTGCTTCATTACACGCATACACACAAGACGCAAAGCTGACTTTCTTTCAACGGATAGATGGAAAGTATGGGCCTCGTATCATGCGCCTGCATAACTGCACACACTTTTCCGTACACGATTTTGTGCTGGTAGACTGTGGGTCATCTTGTTCTTTCCATTGAGGCACTGGCCTGCCGAGATGAGGGTGTATTCTGACCTTGGGTGGCTATAGCACCGGCGTTCCATCTCACGGTTGAAACCAGCAGCGACGGGGAGGTATACAATCTCGTCATTCATGGAGGTAATGAGGGTGGTCTGGACGGCATTGACGTATGGGGCTCCAACATTTGGATACACGATATCGAGGTATCGAACAAGGACGAATGCGTGACTGTCAAGGTACGTAGTCCGCTATGAGGCACATAATGGAAGACGCCCGATATGTTCCGAATCAAGGACAAGCACTGACTAGAGCACTAGAGTCCCGCCGATCACATTCTTGTCGAATCCGTCCACTGCAACTGGTCGGGCGGATGTGCCATGGGATCCCTGAGCACAGGCACCAGTACGTTCGGGCCTCCTCCTTAAGCAGCCAGACTGGCGATGCAGAGTTCGGGAGAAACCTGAAGGCTAATAACACGAAACAGACATTTCCAACATTGACTACAGAAACATCTACACCCATCACTCCAACCAACTCTACATGTTCAAATCCAGAGGTGGCAGCGGCACCGTATCCTCCGTCACGCTCGACAACTTCATCGGCCACAACAACGCCTACGGCTTCGACGTCGACACCAACTGGCTGCGTCAATCCGTCGGCACCGGCGCTGGCGTATCCTACACCAACATCAACGTCACCAACTGGAAGGGCAGCAGCCGCGACGACATGCAACGTGCGGCAGTCCGTGTGCTTTGTCCCGCCCATGTCCCCTGCACGAACATTGAGATTCACTACGTGGACATTCGCAACCAAAACGGCTCGCCGGCGGTGCACGTGTGCGATCATGCCTTTGGCGCCGGCTCCTGTCTGATGAATGAGCTCATGGAGGCAAAGTCTGAGGGGCCTGTGACGAAGACATTCCCACAAACGCGATTGGACACGGATATGTCCACAGACGCTGCACCAGACTTTGTGCAGCCCATGCTCCCGAATGAGCTGAAGGCGCCGTGGGATGTGTCCGAGCCGATTCCTATTCCCCAGATGCCTGCTTTATTCTTCCCGGGCATCAAGCCCAAGTCTGATGTCCTGGCGCGAGCGCACCTGCAGAGCAAAGAAACGTCGGTATAGGGTGCCGAACCTTTCAGAGTAGAAGCCAGAATAAGCGGGAGCAGAGAGAGATGCAAGCGTGTTCGGGGATGGGATGTCGTGATTTCTTGTTTAGCATGTTTTGTATTTATACATATTTAGACTTCAAGAGAAGCCTGATCTGATGCGAGGGCGGGCACCTTGTGAACCTTGTTTGTAAGCATTCGCTTATTTGGGGTATATTTACAAATGCAGCTACATAGCGCGCTACACCAATGCGACGTGTTGTTCGTCCAGCCTGTATTCAGTTTTCAAACAGAGGATATGGACATGCTTGCGTGCTGCGTGTGAGAGCAGTCGCCACTACATAAGGGTAAAGCACTGGTTCCGTATACTTTTCAACGGTTGGTAGACCGCAGTATGGGTTGGCGGTTTGTTTTGCTGCTTAGACTCGATCGATCATCACATACTCGACGATTGTGGCGCAAGAGTGCGAGCTAGACTGCCTCGTGAGGAGTCGACTTCGTCACTGAGGGCGAAACGACGCGAGTCCAGGCTCTGTAATATGTATCATGCTTCATCTTTCTGTATGAGCGAAATTGGGGCTTGTATGCTTGAGACCGGAGATTCCATTGCCACTGTCCAGTGTCTCGTCCAATCCTGGCCGCCGGCACACTTGCCTCATCTCAAGTTCTCAACCACATTGACAGTTTTGGAAGCGATTGAAGCTCGATAAAATAGCTCTCATCACCTCGCCATCAAGTTCGCTGCCACCGATTTCCTCGACGCAGAACTAACGAGGTTCAGGTCATACGGGCTGGACGCAGCTGACCCTCCCCAGTAGCCGCCCTTTGTTTATGCCAAGCATACGCCGTGGACCGTCACAGGTCGAGAGAGGAGGCAGAGGCATTACGGGCCTCGAAGACTCACGAAGAGACAAAAAGCTAAGACCACGCGAGGCCGCGGACGAGGCAGAGGCAGAGGTAAGGCATCGCGATCATCTTCGCCTACGGACGCCTCGATAGCCAATGGATCCATCACAGGCCCTAAGCATGATCAGCAAGACCGGGGAAGTTGAGGAGGTTGTCCTGCCTGCGCATTTGACTTAGTAGCCTGCTGCCGGTAGGCGCCTGCGTGTTCTGCTGGGCGACGAGTGGCGTACATAGTGGTAGATACAATGATAGAAGATGATGATAGAGAGAGAACATCAGGAATGAAGTAATGGACTTGGGAGAGTCGAGAAGCCGAAGTGAATCGCCAGGCCTCGAGGACGCGTGGTGATGTTGAGACAGGCACCCACGAAATGTGTACAGTTTGGTCAGCTCCTTCCCACTGTAATTTGGCTGGTTACAAAGGAGCCCGAGAAATATGGAGAATACTGTCCGGTGAGTAATTTTGTGCTGTCCCGGTCCGACAGTCCGAATACATCCAAGTTCTAATCATATGTACCTGCATACTTAATGTTCATCCCGAACGATCTTGGGGTCCGGGGAGGCCGAGCCCCCACTCCTGCGCCCTGGCCCTTCGAGGGCGAAGATCAAGCGACATTAGAAAATAAAGGACAAGACGAAAGACAAAAAAGGGTGAGCGGCAATCCTCACAGGATTCCGTAACGTTCTACCGCAAACGAAAGGCGCAAGCCAATGGAAGTCCTCATGACCCCCAAAGGCCTCAACCAAAGAAGAGAAAGACGTGAATGAAAATTCAGTGAAGATCTAGATTACGAGATGACCAACGAGGAGAATGTTCAAATTGTACATGGAAATTAGCCGGAGCACAGGACAAGACCCACAGCCGCTTCCATCAGCTTCCACGCAGCAATCCCGGTGCAGCATCGGAGCCCAGCCCAACAACCGTCAGTGCGCTCACGTGAATCCTCGGCACCGGGACCCTTCAGCTTTATGTAATTACTACATACCTATACGGAGTACATAGTCCCTTCGGACTTCCCATTTAAAACAACTGGTAATATGGAGCATAATAGAGAGGCAAACACGAATTGTGCGCCTCTGCTACGCGTCGCCGCACGATTTCTTCAGTTTTGCCTAATGAGTTTTTGCGGTTTTTGCGCGGGGCCTTCCGAATTCAGCGACTTCGGAATAGTACTCTGTAATATCGAACGGGACAGTTCCGACGATCCCGTTGCGAACTTGCGAAAACTGGCGAGTCGAGAGTTATACTAAGAATTTGTACATTTAAAAGAGAAGCTGGCGCTCTCAAGTTCAAACCTTCAACAACTTCGATCTAGGTTCTCTCATCTCTCACACAATATTCGTGCCATTTAGCCGACGCACGATCTTCCCTTCCCTTCCCTTCCCTTCCCTTCCACTCAACACATCACCAGTATCCAACATGCAACTACAACTACTCTCTGCTATTTTGGTGGCCGCTACCGCCTCGGTCGCTTCCGCTGCCGTCGCTTCGCCCAATCTGGTTGATCGTGGTATCAACGGCCCATATTGCGATAGAGGATCCCCTGATGGCGGCATATGTGAGCGCAATGGCCTCCACGGGTACTGCGTAAGTCATTAGAAGAAGCCTTTGACAAAGCTTGAAAGAACATCGTGACACATGCACATGTGATAGTGCTGACGCGCCTTGTGCACACAGTGCACGGATACGCCCACCCCAGGCTACATTTACTTGCGGGACGTTACCGAAATAAAAGATGGACATGGTAACGATATCGCGTGTGGAGGAGACGGCGGCAAAATCTGGTGTGGCGTTTAAAGTTGGGCACCTAGTAGGCTCTTTCTCTCGCTTTCTCTGTGACCTCGAGGCCTGTGGGATTCTTGAAGTGTGAGCTTGCATCAGGTCCTGCGGTGTCATCCCAAGAATACGACTTGGCCAGTGGACTGTGGCCACTTTTTCTCGACTTGTCACAGGGAATAGCATGAAGTAGAAGATTGATTGATTGAAGGCGATCCATAGTATATACAATACAGATGGAATATATGTGCAACATGAAATACATGTTCTAGTATTTATGATGAAAAGAGTGTATTTCTATTCATACCACCTGTCCCAGTATAATGTATTTTCCGTTTTCGCTCGACCTTTTCCGTCGCGCCGAACACCAAGGTACCGGCCATCACGTCTTCCATTTTCGTTGGCGCTCTTGACATCAATAATTACAATGGGACGAAGGCGGCAGAATATCGACAGGAAATAGACGAGCTCCGGGAGACTGTGAGACGGCTCGAAAGAGAGATGAGAGAGAGAATGAGAGAGAGAATGAGAGAGGAGAGGGAGTGGGAGGCGCAGCGTCGTCGCTCGGAAGAGCGCTCGTCACTGTCAGGACCAAGAGTCAAGACGGAGGACTACGGCGGGAGGTCGTGATTGTGATGGGTACTATCAGAACGGCAATTATCGGTGGTACTGAGGTGGTGAAAGGCTGTGTGCTGTAGTAGGTTATGTTGTATGTATTCTTCAAACAGAGTTGCGACGAATTGCGCAATAAAATCTCCTGTCGATCGTCAAGCTTGGCAATCTTGCGTTGGCCCTCGCGATCGCGGTACGAAGCTTAGCCAAGCAGGCATCTTCCTTTCACGCCTCTTCTTGCGGAGCATCTTTTCCGGGATGATTCTTCTCCTTTCTCTCAGCAGCAGTGTCGGGCTCATGACGTTGACTACGGCGTTGATGGGGTACCTTGTAAGTTGTCACACTCACTAAGTCACTATCAGAGGTCCAGAGTTCCTTGTAGAGCCCCAGTCGATAATCGCGTTTTGAAATGACATTCATCAGTCCCAAGCCCCGAATACTGACTCTTGTCACAACGAGTCCATAGCCTGATGATTCTTGTACTGTATAGTCTGTGTCCCTGTGTCCTTGCAGCAGACACGCATCCTGCAAACGCCTTTGATCAGAGGACGGAGCGATGGCGTTAGCACTCGCTCAAAGCTTGTCATCTGATGACTTCAAATTGACTTGTCGTTCAAAGTATAGACTCAAGTAGTTGTAGGCTAGAGTCTGTTGAATAGGTATCTTGAGCCAGAGCGGTCTGAGGTCATGCGCCACTACGTAGGCATTGGTGACGTCCGTCGTCGATGTGATACGTTTTTTGCAATGATATAACACCCAAAGATTGGGCTACCTTCCTCAGCGTCATGACGAGTACAATGAGTCGTCGACTCGAAGTTGCCGGAAAGAAAGTGACGAGTACCTCCAACGCCTCTTTTCTGAGTTTGAAAGGACTTGTGAGTCTTTCTTGCGAGATGGCTGAGGATTCAGGAGGATCCATAAAAGGATGTGTCACGTTTGGGCAATTTTGGTGGCCCCCTGAGTCGTTTGCGAATGTATTTGGATGTTGATGAACAAGTCACAACTGTAAATCTGGTCCCGACCGCCCGGGAAAGGTGTGTATGATCATTGATCTCGAGCCGAAGGAGTCATGAAGTGGGGCAGGGAAAGGAACACGCAAGTTGGAGACGGATTGTCCTTCTTCAAGGTCAAGTCTTGATGATAGATGATTCACATATGACATCGCTGCACCAGTGCGCGCCGCATAGGCATGGCCCCAGGCCCGACGCCCGCCGACTCAGAATACTAAGGGTGACAAGTTCTGACCGGGAGGAAGCGAATTCCGCTGAAAAGAACTCTTATTTTTCTTGTCGATCGGTGGAGAGGTCTTCAGAGCAGTCAACAGGAAGCTCTTCGTTGTCTGCAGTAGCAGGTGCAGGAGCTGATGTATGGTGTGGTGATGATCGCGGCGCAGGGCATTGTCCTTATTCAACAAGTTCTGCCAGCATCTCTGGCACTCAGTCCATGTTGGCGTTGAAGAAGAAATCGTGACACTAAGTTTCCATCATGTTCCTCAGTTTTGTCAGGATTTCTTGTTTGCCCTCGACCAAACTGGTTCGGTCCATCTTTGCAAGTCTTCGCAGACTCGGCGGTGGAGAACTCGGCCTGTATGGTGTTGTGAACCAAGTACTCATCCAGGTGAAAGAGTATGTGGCTATTCAATTCCTCTTCCGTAGCCTGATCTGGGTCGGCGGAGGGGTGGTCGTGCCCTACTTGCGCAGATTCGCAAGGTCCGGGTGCTCTTGGCATCCAAATACGTCATTCCGGATTTGACTTGGCGGGTAACGATGCGTCGTCTGTATTTTGAAAATATTTTCACTTCCATTCTGGGAGCAATTATCGCAGCCGCAGGCTAAGGCCGTGCAGAGAAATGTGTGTTATAAAGGGAGAAAAAATTCACAATGCCAGTTTGCGTTCTGGTATGTAGCACGTTGAGGCGGATAACGGCTGGTACGGCTCTTCTGCTGTTCCCTAGCTCGTCTGTGGTTGGTTGGCTCAACCACTGATCGGTGTTGGGTTAACAAGGTAGATATGTATATTAAAACAAGTGCACAAGCAATGCGCGCATCATTAGGTGTGAGACAACTACCTCCAATTCGTTGTATTAGACGAACAAAGGTTTCGTCTTGGCTATAGAAACAGAGGAAGAGGAAGAGAAAAGGGGGAAAGAAGTGCGTGGTCATGGTACACAAGGCGGCTGAAGCCAATCAGCGTGCGGGCACGTGAAGTGCTCGTGGAAAATAGTCGGACAGGTGGTGTGAATAGTAATACTTCTGCTGAAAGCGCAGTGGAATAAAAAGCTAGGCGCCGGCCCGGCGCTGCGCGAGGAGTCACGGCAGGTGACTGTGTTTGAATCACATATACTGTGAGGAATCGGATACCCCTACCGACCCGACCAAAAGGTCAGAACACTAAGCTGGTAGAAACCTGGCTTTGGTGAGGGATATATAGGCACAGCGCGACGGTCAGCTGCTACTATGTAGTGTTCTGACCTTTTGGTCGGGTCGGTAGGGGTATCCGATTTCTCACACACCTGACAACATGTGCTACACCAACCTGAAAATGTCTGTCTATCCGAACGGACATGTACCAAGAGACGTTCGCTAGTTCACATCTGCATTTGTGTCCGCACACAACTTCGTGACCCTAGCACCCATGCGTGTGCCGTTTCCGAACCAAGTTCCACAACCTACAAGCCTTCAGGAACCCAGGTTCCAGCAAGCGGCTACTCAGCACCCTTCATGGGGACAGGGGCAGTTCCCCCCGGCTCCTCCCTACAACTTTCACATATATCCCCCGTTCCACACAACCTCGGCGGTCCACGTCTCGTCGGCCGACGGCAGGGGAGGAGCGAAGTCATCGCCGACGGGACAAGGCAAGAATCGTCATTGATATTGACGTGGCGGATGACAGCTCCTATGAGGAGCAACCAGCCGAGGACAAGAGATCGCATAACTACTGCAGTCACCGCAACCACCATAGCCACTGTGAGTCTGTGAGTCGTCTGTGACGATGACAAGGTGCCCCACCAACGCCGTAGTCAACGTTATGAGCCCGAACCTGCTGCTGAGAGAGAAAGGAGAAGAGCCATTTCCGAAAATCAGCACCGGAAGAAGAGCCTTGAGAAAAATATGCTTGCTTGGCTGAGCACAGTGCCACGATTGCGAGGGCCAACGCTGAGATTTCTAGGCTCACCGGTCATCGACCGAAAATTTACCCTTACAGCCGATTCGTCCTCGCCATCATTTTACCCTGGCCCCTCGAATGAGGCAAAGGCGGCACGATATCAACAGGAGGTAGAGGAGTTTGGGGAAAGAGAGGGGAGAGAGATGAGGGACGAGAGGGAGCGGGAGGCACAGCGTCGTCGCTCGGAGGAGCGCTCGTCAAGACCGAGTCACCGAGATGGAGGAGTCAGGACCACGGTGGGGAATTGTGATGGGTATTATCAGAACGACGATTGCGTAATAATATCTCCTGTCGATCGTCAAGCTCGGAAATCTCGCGTTAGCCCTCGCGATCGTGGTATAAAGCTTAGCCAAGCGGGAGTCTTCCTCTCACGCCTCTTCTTCCGGAGCTTCCTTTCGGGAATGATTCTTCTCCTTTCTCTTAGCAGCAGTGTCGGGCTCATGACATTGACTACGGCGTTGATGGGGTACCTTATCACACTCACTGATACTATCAGAGGGCCTCTTGTGGCCGTGCCACTGTGGTGGTTGTGCGATCTCTTGTGCTCGGCTGGTTGCCCCTCATAGGAATGGTTGGTCGATTGGCGAACCTCGGAACGCCGAACGCCCACGCGGTCGCGAGCAATTCACTATGTCAATTTCAATGACGATTCTTGCCTTGTCTAGTCGGCGATTACTTCGATTCCCTTCTAGGTGCTGTCGGTCGACGAGACATGGACCGAAGAGGTTGTGTATCTTCTTTGGCTGAACGCTTTAAAGATCTCGACCTGTCATCAGTCGAGAAATGGTGGGTGGCCCGGTATAACTCCTCGACGGAGCCATGCCTGGAAGACAAGACATGAGGAGTTGTCGGGTGATTGGTGAACCTCGGAGCCCCCACGCCGTCGAAGCCATCTAAACAATGGAAAAAACGCTATAGTAGATTGTGTCATATTGTTAAAGATGGTGACTTTGGCTGGGGAAATAGAAAAGTTGGACTTGCTCTGTTGAGAAGTAAGCCATGCTCGGTGCTGGGAGCCGCATCACGTGACGGCGTTACCAGCCAGAGGCACATATTTTCCACCTTCTCACTCC
>SRPN01000308.1:0-28505 GCA_018360045.1 Claviceps capensis | reverse complement strand
TTTTCACTAATTCAGTCTGGCTGCGGTAGAGGATGGCTAGCAAGTGAGATGAGCAGCTAGAGAATCAAGACTGCTGACGAGGCCGAGAGGTTCTCTTTCCTGGCGTCTTTGTTGCGTCGTGGACGGAAATTGAACAAGGAGCAGTACATAGGTACTACGTATGTTCATTGTACAGTACAGTACAATGCTATGACACAACTTTATTGAAATTAGCCCAACGCAATAAAGGGCCAGAATCTTACGAATGTACTACGTACATAGTACATAACAGCCTAACCGATTTGGAGGTAGCATGTAGGTATGTACAACTTATCCCACGCGTCTCTGCTTAACGGTCAAGCTAGAATACAGATCCACGATCCCATATGTAGCCGTAGACTGGTCCCGCCTCCTGGACCTACATACATACCTAGTTTCCAACGATAATGCAACGTACCAAAGAAATAAGGGGGGAGGAATTAGCGCGACTTCTAGAGTCAAAAGAACTGCGTTCGTCGTAACTCGGAGGAAATGCCTGGCCTAGTACCTAACCTGAATCGGCAACCCCAGACTGATAACGGAGTAGTTAATTAGTGATCGTGGCGAATGAGCTGTTTTTGTTACCGAAGGGCCCGCGTGCGCCAACTTGCTTTCAAACGTATGTGTACCTGCCTACATACACGCAGTTGTCGTGAAAATCCCCAGTGCCCACGAGTCACACGAGTCACGACATTGCACACAACATTGAACAAATGGCCAGAGAAAGGGCAGTGAGAGTGAATTGATGAACGGAATGGCTACCTATGTACGGAGTATGTACTTATGTACTCCATCAAGCTCTCTACTCCGTACGCTGTCCTTCCGCGACCTAGCCTTTTTTAGCGCCCGCGCCTGGCGCGCCCGCAGCATGATGTATCCGTACGCTGAAATAACTGAAGGAGCCCTTCATTTACAAGTTACAAATGACTCTCTACGCCGCCGGTGTAATGGCTCTCGGCTGCCCAATGCGAGTCAGGCCACACGACCCGAATGGCTTCCCAGACATGACTGATGATTTTTGCGACTCGTTAGACAAGAAGCTCGCCTTCTCTTTTTTGAACTTAACAAGAACGGGGTGGGGATAGAAGACAATTCTGCCTAAAGCGTGTGAACTGAAAAAAAAAACCCAAAAAAAACAAAGGAGGAAAACAAGAAGAAATGAAACAAAAGAAGACGTGTAACTAATCAGTGTATGACAACTGTTATTTTGGCCCCCCTCGCCCAGCGGAGTGTTCGGTTTTGGGGGGGCGTTCAAAAGAGGGCCAAAAGTTCCGGGTTAGTGCAGCAGGATGACCTGATCGGGCAAGACAAGGATGTGTGTTGCGGAAAAGGCAAAATATGCCCGGTATGTGCAGGTTCCAGGATCGAGTTGATCATGACACGGGGGGGGGGGGAGAATCAAGATGCGCTCACAAACACACACACACACACACGCGCGCGCTCTCCCCCTTCTTCTCGAGAGTGAGTGACCTCCTCTGCCGTTTTGGGCTTCCTCTCTTCTTTTTCAAGGTATGTCAAGACACCCAGCTCTGCTTGATGCACTTGCATGGTCTGTTCGGTGGGGATGATGTTATTGGCAGGCTGAGTTGGCCGATCTGGGCATTTGACACATGTGCTGCCTGTCTCGACAAGAAGAAACAGAGGCAAGGGCTACATGAGTACTCAAAGCCTTGATCTCTCGCAATGCGTGCGTGCCACTTCTTGTCTCGCAATGACGCTCGTGTCGGCATCCGGCGGAACGAGCTGCACAGCAGGAAATGCAGGCAATGCAGGAAAGTTGGCAAAGGAGGGAAGAGCTGAGGAGGGTAGGTAAGGCAGAAAACAGAAGTGGCAAAAACAAGTAATCAAGACTCTGACTTACCCGACGTGAATGATTTGTAACCCGTCCTTGACTTCCTGTGGGAGATCCCGAACGTCCTTGCGGTTCTGGACTGGCAGCAAGACTGTTTTGACACCTGCTCGGAGCGCACCTATGAGTTTCTCCTTGATGCCGCCTACGGCAGTAATGCGTCCGCGGAGGGAGATTTCACCCTACAGAAGTAGCAACATGCCGCATTGTTAGCCCTTCCTTGATTCTTTGCATCTGTGTCTGTCGTCCTTTTTTTTTTCTTTTTTTCTTCGCCTCTTTGACATTGGAGAGCTATTCTCCGTCCCGTGATTTCGTTTGACAGATCAGTGCGGTCACAAAACGTATACACTTATCATGTGCCGAGCATGTCCTAGCCGCATGTGTCTGTGTACATGCATGTACATGTGTGTATGAGAAGAAGGCAAAGGGGACTAGGTATCAATTACGTACCGTCATGGCCATCGTAGGAGGCACAGGTTTGCCAGAAAACAGAGAAATAAGAGCAATAGCCTGACCGATCCCACTGCTCGGTCCATCCTTGGGAATCGCACCCGAAGGGCAGTGAACGTGTATGCTTCGGTCCTTCATAATATCGGTGGTTGAGTCTGGAGTAAGACCAAGCTCGTACGCGTGAGC
The DNA here is from genome assembly GCA_018360045.1 of Claviceps capensis. Taxonomy (NCBI): domain Eukaryota; kingdom Fungi; phylum Ascomycota; class Sordariomycetes; order Hypocreales; family Clavicipitaceae; genus Claviceps; species Claviceps capensis. The sequence goes on along the minus strand of SRPN01000308.1, from coordinate 26,002 downwards.
CTTGACCCAAGTCAAGGCCACTTCGACGCTCTCCTTGAGCACATCGCCCAGCTTGCCCGTGAGCTGGACCCTGCCGCTGCCAGGCATGTCGGCGACCTCGATGAAGAGTATGCTGCCGTTGCCTCCTGTGCTGTAGGCCACCAGGCCGGTCACGATGCCAGGCCGGCTCGTCTTCTCGGCAATCTCCTCCTCAAACTTTTCGATGCCGAGAATGGTTTCAACATCCTCGGTGGTCAGGCGCGATTGGTAGATCTCTGCGCGGCCTGCGTCTCGTGCTTCCGCGAACTCGACCGCCTTGGCACGGCAGACGGAGCCAATCTCCCGTTCCAGGTTGCGAACCCCTGATTCACGAGTGTACGACTCGATAATCTTGGACACGACGTGCTCGTCGAAAGCGACCTGGTCTTCGGCTAATCCATTGGCTCGGATCTGCTTGGGCACCAGATGCTGCATGGCGATGTGGCGCTTCTCGAGCGTCGTATAACCTGGCAAGGAAATCATCTCCATCCGGTCCAACAGCGGTCCGGGGATCGTGTCCAACGTATTGGCCGTGGCGATGAAGAGAGTCCTGGACAAGTCGATGGGCATGCCGACGTAGTGATCCTGAAACGTGTGATTCTGTTCTGGATCCAGCACCTCGAGCATAGCCGCCGACGGGTCGCCGTGGACGCTGGCCATGCCGATCTTGTCAATCTCGTCCAGCAGAAATACAGGGTTCGCGACACCGACTTTTCGCAGGCCCTGCACAATCAAGCCTGGCATGGCTGCGATATAGGTCCTCCGATGACCACGAATCTCGGCCTCGTCCCGGACGCCGCCGAGCGAGATGCGATGGAACTTCCTGCCGAGAGCCGTGGCGACCGACTTGGCTAAACTGGTCTTGCCAACTCCTGGTGGTCCGACAAGCAGCATGATGGGGGACTTGTCTACCATTTTCTTGGATCTGAGAATCTGGAGTTTGGCATTATGTTCTGGGTGCGTTGGAATGGAGTCGTTGTTGTGCTTGCTATTATTTTTCATCATGTTGCCGCTGTCTTGAATGATGTGGTGTTGCTGCATCTTGTCCCTACCGGAAGAGACGCTGGCCTCTGCTTCCACTTGCCGAATCTGCTCGTCCACTTCGTCATTGACAGATTGCTTAAGACGCAGAACCGCGAGATACTCAATCAACCTCTTCTTGACCTTATCCAGACCGTAGTGATCATCATCAAGTTGCTTTCGTGCTCTGGTCAACGTCTCGGGCCCCAGTCTGTCGTCTGTCATGGCTGCCCATGGAATCTCGGACAGAGTCTCGAGCCAATTGCGGGTAACCTGGTACTCCTGGTTCATAGGCATCATCTTCTGCAGTCGCCGCAGTTCTCTGTCCACGGTTTTGGCGGCGTCGAGAGGGAGTTGCGCGCTTTGAAGCTTCTTCTTCAGCTCATCCAGCTCGTTGGCGTCCTGATCATCACCCTGATCATCTCCGGACGGTGCCTGACCATTTGGCGGCATGAAGTTCAGACCAGCGCTCGGCAAGCCCGCATTGTTTCGCTTGTTTGGATTATCGTTCAGCCTGTCCAGAATCTGAACAGGAACTGATGTGAAGGTGGTGATCTTGAAATTATTCTTAATGCCCCCCACCTGCCGCTCCAAAAGCTCAAGAACTTTTGTGATTCTAACCTTGACGTCAAGTGCGGCAAGAACACCAAGTTTCTCCTCGTGAGATGCCTCAACAAGGTTTGACATGAAATCAGCCAAAAGGCCAGCCTCTTTGAGTTCGCGCCGCATAATGAGCAGTTCCAGTCGTTTTGTGAGTCCCGGCGACAAGGCCGGATCACCTCTCGTGCGAGGCAGTAGCGAGGAGATTCGCAAGATGGTGACGAGCTCGCGAGACTGCGCTTTCAAGAGGGCGAATAGATCTTGAAGTTGTTTGTCTGCCACGTCGACTAGCAGGCAGCAAAATGTAAGCAAACAAATGTACATGAGTTGGTTTCGACCCATTGAAAAATTACCAATGTGACGTCTATTCCAATGGCCGGGAAATAAGAATACTCACTCTCGTCGCTAAAATAGGTAACTTTGGCCTGGAAGAATGGCCGCTCACGCACGATCTTATCCACTCTCACCCGCGAGACTCCCTGGACGCGCAGAGCGAATTCGCCACCACCACGGCCATCGATACCGACAATCTTGGCGGCTACACCAAAGCCAAAGATGTTGGCTTTGCTGGCGCTCCCCGGATTCACCTCTTCAAGCTGTGACGTGTCGACCTCTTCGCCATTGTTGATTAGAAGCTGGCCGGCCGGCCCTACGAACGGCGACGAAAGCGGGACACAGGCAATAGATATGCTGTCAATTCTGCCATCGGGCCCTTTGGCCGCCGCTTTCTCGTAGACGTGGGCGAGTAGGGCCGGGATATCAGGTCGGCTCGATGTGACGGTTATGCGTTGGATCAAGCCAGGGAGGAGCACCGATGCCCTGGCCAGCGGAATAATGGGTAGAGTCGCAGTCTGTGATCTGCTCATGACGCAGGTGGAGAGATGATAAATAAGAAAGGGCCTCACAGCCCAGATGAGAGAGCAGCTCGGGCTTTGTTCTTTGTCGATGCGACAGCGGTCGATCGGTTCGGAGACGACGCGACTGCCACTCGTTCACTCGAGTGCGCGGCTTGAGAATGTTAACCGCCGAATATCAATCAATATTGGCACACGCTGTACTGAAGTCGCTTCAAACGAAAAGCAGGCACGTTCTTGCGAGCTGGATTTGGTCTGTACAAATACGATTTCAAGCAGGAAAACGTGGTGAATAGATTGGGGTCGAGCAGGGATTGTCAGATGTCAAAGAGTCGGGGTAGCTTAAGGCATGGAACTCTGACGTACGTCTATATACAGTACAGACGCCACAGCTGCCGAGGCTGATTGGAGCGCAACAGTGTACAGTCCGTGAGTTGAGCAAAAACGATGGTGACTCAGAAACGCGGGGCCAACCTGCGCCACCCTTAATGAACCACATGACTGAACCACTTAAAACGCCGACGCGCCTCAGACGCGTCTCCCGCGGTGACAAGCCTGTACCAAAATCAATCGGTCCATCGCCAACCATCACCAACCCAACTACCACACCAACAACCCATCGCCCCGTCCGCCCTTTCTCCTCTTCTTCTCTCACGCCTCAGGCCAGGAAACACCATGTGTACGTAATTCCAAGACACTCCTCCCGGCGCCTTAACGTTCCTGCTTCTTCCGTGCCGCATCTGCAACCTCCACTAACCCCTCCTCATCACAGCCGCCTACGGAGGATACAGCACAACCAGCTACGGCGCCCAAGGCGGCGACGACTCAGGCGGCTTCCTAGCCGGCGCCTCCTCCCAGCAAGGCAGCCAAGGCGGCAGCAAGGCCTACCAAGACGAGTCCCTCCGCCCCGTCACCATCAAGCAGATCCTCGAAGCAGAAGAAGCCTACGCGGGAGCCGACTTCAAAATCGACAACACAACCGTCACGCAAATCACATTTGTCGGACAGATTCGCAGCATCAACCCGCAGCCCACCAACATTACCTTCAAGATCGACGACGGCACCGGACAAATCGAAGTCAAGAAGTGGATCGACGTGGATAAGCAGGATAATTCCAATGGCGAGTTTGAACTAGACGCCCACGTGCGTGTATGGGGGAGACTGAAGAGTTTTTCGAACAAGCGTCATGTGGGAGCGCATGTGATTCGGCCTGTGGCGGATTTCAACGAGGTCAATTATCACCTGCTGGAGGCGGCGTATGTGCACTTGTTTTACACAAAAGGTCCCCTGGGTGACGGTGGCAGTGGTGGTGCTGGTGGGAGCGCGAATAACGGAGAGAGCATGTTTGTTGATGGGGGTGGATATGGGAATGATAGTGGTGGTGCTGGGGGACAGACCATGAGCAAGCTCACGGGTTGTGGTCCACAGGCGAGGAACGTGTTTAAGCTGATCAACGATGCATCCAGCAATGAGGGCGTTCATCTGAATGTCATTATGAGCTCACTCAAGATGTCGGTGCGGGATGTCCTGGCGGCTTCGGATGAGTTGTTGGGCCAGGGCCTTATATACACGACGGTTGATGACGAGACATGGGCGCCTTTAGAGTATTGAGATGAGGTTTAAAAAAGGGGGGGTGTGAGCGGCTTTTTTTTGATGCGCGTTGGGAAGGGGAGCTGTATTGAGCATGGAATCTGAGTGCGCAACATAGAGACAAGGACTATGTAACAATTTGCAATGCGAAACCATCATTTTCTGTTGTATTAGACGGTGGTAAGCGCAATAATTCCTTCATCACTACACAAGGACCATTTCACAGGGAGGGAAATCCGGATAGAACAGTGTGGCTATAAAAGCTGGCGATGTTGGGAAAGCTGCAACTTTGGTTCGCGAGGCGTGTCCAGCGGTATAAGATTGGGCTGTGGTAACTTGTAAGCGTGCTGTTTCATGCATTGGGATCATTCATGGCGTACGCATACATGCATGTGTCTCGGACTCTAGATCTACGAATACATATGCAGTCGGTGCGGACGACTCCGCCTTCGTGGGTCATGCGGCATGCATGCATGGCTTTGGTCGCAACTCTTGCGTCGTTCCTCTCTTCTCAAAAAAATGATACTAGAAGCAAATATTGACTAAAAACAATTGGGCTATCTGCATGTCAACTTTCGTGTTCGCGCCGCAGTTCTCTCGCAATGCTGTGAGGGGTTATGCCTCGGTTATGCCTCTTTCCGCATCTTCACTTCTCAATGCAGCGCTCCTGGGAATAAGCAAATCGCGGAGCATACTTGGAGACTTGGTGGCGCTATGTTAGAATGAGTGTCTTTCATTGCTTCCGCTGACAAGCCAGCCTTTGCATTTCGCAACACAAAACACGACCCATCGTCTTCATATCGTGGGTCACCATCGCTAATCAAAAATCCATGATGCGACTACTCTCGTGTTGAGTCATGTCGTCTCAAATCACGCGTCGTAGCAGACATGTCACAGCATGCGGCGAATCTGCGTCTCATTGGTATACTTCTCCAGGCCCGAATCAAGGCTCTGCCACCACTCGAACAGCATTGAATTGCATATAAGCTTGAACCAGGGAGTGAATTTCAAATCAGGTTGCTCGAATAGCTGCTTGAGCTTCTCGGCGCTGACGTACTGGGTAGCCTGGACTTCGTTGAGGTTGATGTCGAGATCGACGTGTGTCTTGATAAACAAGATGTAGTCGACTAAATTTGTACACGTTAGCTTGGATCCTGCTAATGGCTTAGACAATGGGGGTATAAACGGTCAACATACTCTCGTGCTCTCCCCATTTGCCATCGCTGGGGGCCTTATAATGGATGCGAGTGAGGAAGTGGAACTTTTCGATGGGAACCTGCTCTTTCTTGATGCCCAGCTCGTGCTCCAACTTGCGCTGAGCTGCGCGCTTGACTCCCTCGATGGCATCAGGAAGGTTTGCTCCAGTCTCGCTAGCTACAGCCAGCGGATGCGAGCAGCACGTGTTGGTCCACATGTCAGGAAAAGTAATCTTTTCCGATGCGCGCTGCTGCAGAAGCAGCTCATTGTTGTCGTTGAACAAGAAGACGGAGAAGGCGCGGTGCAGTAATCCCTTGTCAATATTTGACATCAAGTGGCCTGTCGCGAAAATCTAGTTAGCCACCGTTTCGCAACTCGGTTCAAAGTCGTATCATGGGCGGTGATTCCCACAGAGTTTTTTGCTGGCCTTGCCAACTGGCATATCATCGTCATCGAGAACAATGCACACCTCGTCCATCAGTCGAATCTGCTCCTCATCGTGGCCAGAAAGCGCCTCTGAACTGGTGTCGATGTCGGGGAAAAGGCGGAGGATGGCATCGGCCGTCATGGGCTGGGCCGGGGCCTCAGTGACGGTGGTGGTTGTTGTAGACATGGCGCAGGTTTCCGAAGGGTCTTTGTCTAGGTAGTTAGTTGACTTTGATTTACACTGCAGGCGTTGTTCTCTTTTGGTCTCTCTTTTGGTCTCAGGTTTGAATGTTGGAAACCGGTGATGAGACAATTTGCAAAAGGCAGGGTCCCAATTTCATTTTATTATGAGCGCCCCTCCTCTAGTCTCACGCGGCTCTGGGCACTGGGTTCAAGTCGCCCGCGGCCCCACCTTTCCTGATTCCTTCCAAAGTTCCAAGCTCCCAATGCCCTCAGACGGAAAGGGAGCGGCTCAAACTAGGTACCTAAGGTAGGGATTTCAGCCGCGTGTGGGGTAGTGCAAGGTGCCAGGAACTTGGAAGACACCACGTAAGATGGGTGCAACAGACGTGTAAGATGCTGTGTTTGGGCATCCAAGTGAAGCCAGAAGTGAGGATAATGAATCCATGCAGCTCTCACGATGAAATGCTCGCCCAACTTTGCGCTTTGCTGACAGCTGACAGCTGATACCTGACTAAGCAGAGCCGCGCGCGGCAGCGCAGCACAAAGTGGAACTCGGTGGGCACCTGCATGCGCTCAGCGGCTCAGGAGATGCAGGAGATCCAGCTTCCCGTCGGTCGACTGCCTTGCACGGGATTGCCACACACCTAGCGTCAACAGTCTTCTGATGTTACTACATCGCGGCATCTTCTCGGTATTTGTTCCTCACATTGTTAGCAAGCGCTCTAAGACCTACATATTCGGTGTACATACTTAGCTCCGCCTCTTGTTCCCGGTTTGCGCGGTATCCTTACCCCTTACCCGAACTCGAATTGGCCACCCCCGCCTGACGCTGCCCGAGCGAGACCTTTCCTCTGCCGTCATGGCGCCCCCTCCCAAGATCGAGGCCAAGGAGATTGAAACATACTGGAACATCTTCGCGGATAGAACGGGGGGCGGTCAATTTCTGACCGGTGAACAGGCAGCTCCGGTCTTGAAGAACAGTGGCCTCCGCGATGAGCAGTTGGAACGTGTGTGGGACTTGGCCGACGTGGACAATGACGGGAACCTGGACTTCGAGGAGTTCTGCGTCGCGATGCGAGTCATCTTTGATATTTTGAACGGAGTATGTCTTGAAGACCCTGCGCATTAATGAGGGAGATTGGTGCTGACTCCTTATCTTTGACCACGACGTAGCAATACGCAGACGTGCCTAAATCACTACCAGACTGGCTGGTGCCCGAATCAAAAGCGCATCTAGTACAAGCGACGCGCGCCATCTCGGGAAAGCAAGCGCATTTCGAACAAGTAGAAGATGATTCGGACGACTTGGGCCTCAAAGATGGGTTCGAATGGTACATGAAGCCCCAGGACAAGAGTAAATACGAGCAGATCTACCAAGAGAACCGAGATATGCGAGGCGAAGTATCATGTCAGCCCCCCTCCCACTCCCATCCAATACTTTATCGAACGGGAAATACTGATGGAACAAAATTTCCAGTTGGCGCCTTGGAAGATCTCTACGAATCGCTTGATGTGCCCGATACCGACGTCCGATCCGCCTGGAACCTAGTCAACCCATCCGCGGGATCATGCATCAACAAAGACGCATGCCTCGCCTTCCTCCACATCCTCAACTACCGCCACGAGGGGTTCCGTATCCCCCGCAGCGTGCCCGCCTCCCTGCGATCAAGTTTCGAGCGCAACCAAATAGACTACCAGATCGACAACCAACGGACGGGCGCGGGGTCAAGATGGGCCACCAAAGCTGACGACTCGACCTCCACCGGGCGTAAGACCAAATTTGGCGAGCAGTATCTCACGCGCCTCGGACGAAGCGGCTTCAAAACCACAGGAACCGACTTCTCCACCGAAAAGACGGAAGACTGGGAGGAAGTCAGGCTGAAGCGTCAGCTCGCCGATCTGGATGCCAAGATGCAGAAAGTTGAGGAATTAGCGGAGCAGCGAAAGGGCGGGAAGCGTGATTCGAAGCCTGCTCTCGTTCGGCGCGAGCTCGACCAGCTGCTGGATTACAAGCGTCGGCAACTACGGGATCTGGAAGAAGGGAGGGGGAAGAGCGCGGTGGGTTCGAGTTTAAAGAGTGTGTCGGACGATTTGCAGACTGTGAGGGAGCAGGTACAGGGTCTGGAGACGCATTTGAGTTCGAGGCAGGCGATTTTGGAGGACTTGCGAAGTCAGATTGAGGCGGAAAAGGTGTAATTGGCATGGTGTTTGTAGAGGAGGATTTTTGCTTTGGGCTAGCAATTCTTTAAGCGTGCAGATGCTTCCAAGGGTATTTCCCTACGCGGGTATGTTTGAAGCGGCCATGCTTCATCCCCAAAGTGGACATTCGTGTTTTGGTACTGTAGTGACGCGGAGTATGCCACGTCGGGTATCGATGCAACGTCAGTTCAGTAGGTTGTGGTGGCGGCGTTGACAGTTGGGGTTGCTGCGCCGCGCACTATACATACACCACAGCGAACGATGCCTGCTAATCTGAGGGTATTTGGAGTAAGTTCTCGGTCTGGCTGAGGTAGCAGACAAAGAACATGGTTGAGCATTAGAAAGATGCCACCCCCTGCAGCACCAGCACCAAGGTCGTCACAACGTGTTCACGTCTTAGGTCTCGAGGAATCGAGATATCACCGTCCTGGCACATGTTGGTTTCGGGCTGCATCGCCATGAGCCGCAAAATGCCGCAACTTGGCCGAGGGGTCTGAAGTTACATATCCGTAGGTAGAACAGTTTTTAGATTTCAGGTTCTATTCAGTGATTCACCGACAACAGCAACAATGACGACGTTAAAAAAGAAAAAAAAAAGCAAGGAAACAAAGCACATCCATCAATCAACCCTTGGGCCCCTCTCGGCCTTTCCCCCAACATCTCATAATTCCCATCAAAGCCTGCTGCTCCCTTCTCCACAGCTAGAAGACGTCACCATCGAGCAACCCCTCGACCCCTCTATCTTCCAACTGTCGACTCCATCCCATTCAGCTCCGACCTCACCACCTTCGATTTTAGGCACTACATAGTTGGCACATTGAGCCGGCCTACATTGTACCGGACCAGCAAAGTAATTACTGTTTGTCTATGCAGGTACCTATGGGTACTGAGTCACTGACTCACGGAGTAAATATGTAGGTACCTAAGGACCAAGGTACTCTGGGGACTCGGACCACTGAAATTGCTTCAAGCTGTCTGGCGGGAGGCCCCGCCGCCAAATCTGCCCAGTGCCTGCCCTCATTCGTAGCTACGGAGTACCTTGGTGGGCGTCTAACCAAGACCAGGACGCTTTTCCTCTCCCCGCCCCAACATTCCGCGTCCCAGTCTCCCCCAGTCCTTGGAGAAAAGCCATTTTATTCTTCTTCTCTCTCCTCTATCCGGCAAACAATTACATACAACAAGTTCAACATTCGCTCCCCACCTCAACCCTACCTACCGCCATCATGCCCAAGGAAGTCGCCGAGACCGGAAACAAGGCCTTTGATGATGCTGCCAACGAGAGAGCCTCGGCTCTGAAAGATCTTGGCCGAGAGGAGATGCTCGAACTATACGGTACGGATGGATCAGGAACTCAAAAAATAACAGATCAATTCGTGAAGATAAGAGGCCGGAGCTGACTCATGTTCTTAGGCCTGTACAAAACCGCCATTGGCAAAGACTTTTCGAAAGAGACCAAGCCTGGTATTCTGTCTGGCATTCCGGTGAGCAAACAGCCGCGGGCTTTCCCCTCCATCCATCTATCTCCTCTGTTCTGTTCTGTTGTCTATCACCCCTCTCCCCCCTTCCCGCGCGCGCGTGCGTCGGATTTGAAGTTGCATCGATTCTGACAAGTCGTGACGTGTGTAGGCGAAACTCAAGTACGAGGCCTGGAAGAAGGTTGCCGATAGGGGCTTGTCCGCCAAGGAGGCCCAGGACGAGTACGTTTCCAAGATCGATGAGTTTGAGAAGGCGCAGAGATAAATATCGAGAGACCGAGTTCGTTTGTCATGATTACATACATACATACTTGATGAAGAGAAGGGACAAAATTAGTGTTACTGGTTCCTAGACATGTCCTATTTCTAAGACTTGTTTTGCGTTTGCGCTCTGCATTGGATCGTAGGGCAGTGCTCCTCAATACAAGGAGTTCCGAAGGGCTTAACCAGTCGAGAAGTTCAGATGCGCACGTCCATGGTTCGCGCCCATTGCGCAAGAACATCCAGTTTGCATGTCCACAGTCTATTTCATCGATACAGCTACTTCAGGAGGCTGGGTAAGCGGCCCAGCCCGAGTGAAAGGAGGTTCAACTTCGTCATAGATAGGGGCATTGGTCTGCTCTGAAACCAGCCGTGTCGGCAACTTCGAATTGTATGTACATACATGGCAATGACTCGAGTAGGCTGAATGACATAATCCGCAGTCCGACAGCGGTATTACAAGACAAGACACCGCTCTCCCCAAGTTTGAGAACTCCCAAATGCAACACCATTAGCCAAAGAATGTTTCACAGCCTTTTCTCCTTTCCTTCTTCCCCACGGCAGTGCTTCGAGAAGGGAGAAGGGAGCTTATTCCCCATGACACGTCGCCTCCCCCACGAATCCCTCTCTCGTACACACATACCGGCATCATGTACTCACTCATTCATGCACGGGGGCGGCTCGTCCCCGCCGCATGGGGTACAGGCTACAGCCGTACACGGTACACCAGGTCATGGCATGCAATCAATTGCAATTATCCATACCTCTTCTTTTCTTCACAGTCTGCGTGCTCTGGGTCTCACTGCGCAGAATGTCAGGGGGAGAGGTGGGGGGGGGGGGGGCGTTTCTCATAAGAAGGGATAAGTTAGGCCACGCCGTCTCTGCATCGATTTTCTTTGTGTAATTTACCCAGAAGAAGCCTCCGATTGCCAAGTTAGAGGCCCTTTTCTCTTCCCACGCACGTTTCCGGTACGCATGACAAACCAGCCCTCTGGTGCCACAGTGCTGCTCCGGAGTCCGGTAGGTTGGAACTTGGGATAAAGCCCAAACAACCTACCAGGATAGCACGCGGACGGACTCCGTATGTACTTGAACCGGCGCGGGGGCATCTCATTCTGTGATTAATGTGTGACACAAAGGGAGGGAGGGAGGGAGGGAGGGAGGGGGGGAGGGAGGCGTACGGGTACACAAACGAACAGGAAGGCGGAGAAGAATCTTCAAGATGCGGGGCAACAAAGGAAGGGAAGAAGATTGTGGCCATTGAGTCCTTCTTCCATCATTGTCATTCATACGAGGAGGGAGAAAATCGAGACGACTTGACATGAAAGGAAAAAAAAACGCAGCGAATTTTCAGAGGAGGGATGAAAGACAAAGGGTAATCTAATTTGTTTGGGGGACGTGAAACGTGAAAGAAAGATGTCAAGACACTTAGGTACATACATGTGACTACTGAATGTGCTTTGTTCTCACTCTCCCATCTTGCGCACATATCCCCACGATTAGCCACTGGGAAGCGGTCGTTCCTCGCCTTCATACACATTTCTCAGGTTTATCAGGTAAACACCACAAACGTAGCCGGATACACGTTCCTACACGGGATGCACAGACTAAGTCAGCGTCACACGGTACAACCCCGAATTGCTGGTTGCTGGATCGTGAGCCTGGTCAGTGACCCGCGAGCACGTCACGTACATGCCATCATCACCCGTGATTTGTAAAACATGGCAAAATCCTGCACACCAAAGTGGGCAAGATGGTACACGTACGAGGTTGCTATATTGTCTATCTGGGGCCAACTAGATCAAATACATACATTCGCAGCAAACCACCCCTCCCCCCTCCCCATCATCTATCTCGTCTCTTCACTCCACACCTTCAGTGAGCAAAACCAGGATGACGACGAAACGAGGAAGAGAACAAGATCTCACTGCTTTCAGAATCGAAAATGAAAAAGGCGTAAAACAATAAGATAATATGATATGTACCAGGAAATGTACAGGGCTGCCTCATCACTCTTCGTCATGTCTTCTTCTTCAAGAAAAAGAGAGAAAAGAAAAGTAAACCACCCCCACCCACCCCCAAGAAAAAAAACGTTTCAGTTTGCGTCGACAACTCCGTTCCTTCATCACAAGGGAACAAAAGATGCAAAAGATGTGTATAAAATGAAAAGAACAAAAACTCCAAGCCAGGCTTAAACTCCATACAAGAGCAGCCAATCGATGGGGAATCATTGCAAACGTATCAGATCTGATGGCTGAAAATTCATTCATCAACAGATGTTGGGGAAAAGAAAAAGCAAAGAAAAGAAAGTATAGAAGAAAGACAAAAAAGTTGGCCCTCTTCTGTTTGCAAGCTCAGAGTGGTCCACGCGCGTGAATATGTAGTGGTGGTGTTCAGAGCGCAGCACCTTTGGGATGTTGCCAACAGGGGCTTCGCGATGAGGATGTCATCATTTTTGCCAATGTGTTCATCAATGAGGTTGAGGTTCAAGAGGAAGAAGAGGTGAGGATAGAGGAGGGTTAGACTCGTGGACTCGTGGTTGAGATTAGTAGGGTGTTGTGTTCGTAAGAGAATATTTCCGTTGTATGTATTAGTGTAATGTAGTGTTGGTGCAAATGAGCTCGTCAAGTTTCTGTTGTGTCGTTCTGTTTCATTCCTGACTGTCGGCCTGTCCCAGCTCCTGTAATTCTCGAGAGTGCGAGCGTTCTTACAAGAGAGCAACGAATCCAGCGGCGACAAGGAGGAAAGCGCTGACGCCAGAGGCGGCGGCAGCGTTGACCTTCAACGGAATGGCAGAGGCAAGGCCAGTGGCAGAAGAAAGGTCGGTGGTGGTTAAAGGAATGGCTTCCGAGGGCTGAGAAGGAGCCAGGGTGGTGATGGTGCTGTTAGAGCCAGCCCACGCCGTGGTGTTACCAGCGGAGACAGTGCAGATGGTGGTGCTCTTAGCCATCGTCGTAGTGGTGTTGGACATGATAGTGGTACTGGATGCCGACGTCGTGGTCATCTTGGGTGTATGCGACGTGGTGCTGGTGCTGGTGATGGTGCTGGTGGTGCTGGTGCTGGTGCTGGTGCTGGTGGTGCTGGTGTGAATGCTGCTCGTAGTGCTCGTGGTGCTGGGAACAGGCTTGGCTGTGGCAGCCTCCAGCCCAGTGACGCCAAAGGCGGCAGCGCAGGCAGCCAAGTCCAAGTCGTGAGGGCAGCACCAAGTCTGCTTCTTGGTGTCGTGAGTGCAGTAGAAGCCAGCTTCGCAGGAGTCTATTCACAAAAGAAAGAATGTCAGCGCTCCATCATCTTGTGCTTAGATATCAAAAAATTCAGTGAGTTCGGTAAAGGTGCAACGTACTGCCAGAGTTGTCGGTACAGCAGGATTGACCAGCAGCAGGGTTGAAGCAGTGCGCGACGTCCGGCTGTGCACTGGGGCACTGATCAAAGGTCGGACCACAAGCCTCAGCACATGTGTTGCCGGCTTTGCAATGCTTCTGATCGGGCTTGTAGCCGTTGGTATCGCGGCGCATCAGAGACTGTCCAGGCAAAGCCATGACAGCCAGGCGATAGGGTTGGCGCTTGGCCTCGAGAGAAGCAGCGTTGGCCGCCGTGGCCAGGAAGGCGATGGAGGCGATGGTCTTGAAGAGCATTTTGACTATTCTCTGTGAAATTCAAATCGATCTTCAAAGTCGAGCTTGGACGAAAGGTTTGAATTGTTGTTGTGCTGGAAAAAATGTCTGGTTGCGGAGCGGCGTATTTGCACAGAATGAGCGTGTAGTGGCTCCGAGAAGTCTGCTTGATGTTTACGGAAAAGGAGGGGACAAAGCCGGCGCGCAAGCAAAGGCCTCTGAGATTGACGACGAAGAAGTTGAAGATTGGAGATGTGATTGTCGATGATGGAGAAGGAAGAGAAGCGAAAAGGATGAGGGTTGCGTTGGGGTTTGCCTTGGTGTGGGTGAGTGGACGATGAATGACTCTAAAGTCCTGTTTAATTTCCCGTTTCCCGTAGCCGCCCACGATGGCAGCTGCTCATTAGCAGCATGGCAACTGTCTAAGAGTGCGAAGAGGGCATCTCATTTCAGGACGGGCTGGGACTGGCTGAACGGGTAACAAACCAGCGGGTCCCGCCTCCTTTGAGTCTTTGACCAGAATCGGACCATCCCGCTTGCATTGTCGCGAGACGTTTGTCCCTGGCCAAGCAACGCTCACAGACTCACGTGTCAGTCAGGACGCAGGATGCAGGATCGCAGACCGACACGGCTCCGTTGGCGCGTCAAGTTGTCTCGAGGAGTGCGGGACAATAAGGCGTACGGAGTATTATCGCGCATATGCGCACTGCACGGACGCGACCCCGTAAAACCAGGAACCCCGGCGCCTTTTTCCCAGGGCTCAGGAGTTCCAAAGGCACGAAGCGCCCATCATCCATGTTTCCACTAGAGCCATTGGCGTCTTTGACGGATTAGGCTTTAGCCTCTGTTAGCGTCCATGGGGCCTCCACTAGCCGTCTCGTGGCGAATCAGGCGCCCCCATTTGTCCAATCCTGGTGATCCTGTGGCGAGCCTTTTGGCTGCTAAACCCCTGACAAGAGTGACGACTGACACGACATGCAATGCCGCATGCGACACGCGCCCAACTGAAAGGCATCACCCAGTCACTACTGACCAGTGACCACAGACTCTGGCAGCGCTCTGTTACCTATTCTGCACGTATGTACGGAGGATGTACATAGGTATTTACTCCCGCCGCTCGGCTGCTTCGTTTCTGCTGAAACTCACAAACGCGCCGACCATTTTACAGGTTGCGCATGCCAGTGCGCAACCCTCCCTGTTTCTTCTTTGTTTTGAAAACCCCCAAAAAAGAAAGGCCGAGTTATGGTCGTTTCTCCGCCCCCTTTTTCCCCCACGCGCGCTAAAGTTCGCACAAAGAACGGGTCGCAACTTGCAAGCGAAGCTCGTAGCCAACCAAATCCCAACGTCTTTACGCGCCAATCCCACTTGCTCAGAGCGGCAAATCAAGCGCCGATTTCACCTGTCGTGCAGCAGTTCATCGGACACCCGATAGAAATGGTAACGACATCTCCGATGCAATTACACTGTACGAGTTGGCGCGTATGTGCGAGGTTCAACTCTCTTTTGTCGCGTGCTGCCTGCCAAGATGCCCCTACCTACATGGGACTCAGTTCTTGAGTCGTTAGGTTAGTTGCCGGCAAGTCTCGAGAGTCGAAACACTCTATCTTTGTGGGACACTCGTGCCACCGTCCACGTCATGGTCCCGTGACTCGAGGTCGCGATGTCAGTGCTTGACGCTCGTCCGCTCTGACGCCGTGACGCTGTCGCATTTCCATTTATGTAAAACATGTATGTAGGTATGTAGTTATTACGTACATAAGCTCGTTTCTTTTTCTTTTTCGCGTAGCTGTTTGCGAAATTGACAGATCGGTGCGGATATCGAAAGCAATTGGGATCTCCACGGTGAGGGACTAGCCTCTAGCAATGTCTCGCAAATTGCAATGTCATGATTTTCCTCTCAAGCGTGTCCGTGCCTGCATAACGGCCAAGACAACAAACTGAACAAAAGGAGGCACATACATGGCATGGCGCATGGACTTTTCCACCGCTCTACTTACTCTAGGTACTCCGCACAAGGCGCACGCCAACTTGTTATATCGTCCCTTCGGATAGGCTTATGTATCCCTCATTTCCAGAAGCCAAAATGCGTCTCCCCAACAACGCGTGTGGCCCGTGAGGGCTACATACATGGCTATGGCTGTCTTCCTTGCGCGTGTAGTTCTGCAACTGCGTTCACAGTCCGGACGGCTGCCTGCCGCAATACGAGAATCCTTCTTTCTTGTGCAGAAAAGCGAGCGCATGCTGTGCCGATCCAATTTGCGGTCCGTGGCCCCCTGGTGTCGAGCTTTGATGAAGAGCTTGGCGTGACACTCGCGGAACTATAAAAAGAGACAGATAAAACCGTCATTGTACAGATTGACAAACAGGACGGTGTGTTGAGGCAACGAGGGGAGCAACATTCTCTCTGGCCAACTCTTTGTTTTGTACAGATTGCGCCTCTGCAGTCTTCTCAAGCTATTTTTGTTTGTGAGGAAGCCGAAGCAGCTCAAACCCGCCAACTAAAGGCTAAGACAGAAAGCTCAGACACTTTTTCCACTAAATACATACCAGAAAGACCATGTAGGTTAATAATGTAGCTGCGCTGGGCATTTCGTTATTCGGGTCCCCCGTCGAGTCTAGTTTCTCTCGAACCACATCCTCCATTCCCCATGTTTCCCCGTCTTGCTCGATTGCCACCAATGTGTAGTGCTTCGTTGGGCGGGACAACCCCGTTTTGTAGCTGCATACCCTCTCGAGATTACTAAGTACCCCAGAGTATGAGATACATAACGGGCTGCCCCCTATGTACCGTACCTACCCAGGCTTGCATCGACAAGAAGATGAGAGCAAATCCCAACACCCGTAGGTACGTATCTGTAAAACGACCAAGAAGTGTAAGCAAAAAGTGAGGGGTGGGGAAACTACTCTTCCAACTTTCCGGGACTCGGGTCCCCATTCATGAACCCGTTCGCTCAAAGCGGAGGTCTGTACAGCTGTACGATGCATCGTCTTTTCTTCGCTGCAAAATTCACATGGTGGTAGACGCTCAAGAACGAAGGGCACGGAGGACGGAGAAAGGTAGAAGCATGACGAGACCCGCAGCAAACAGGACCGGTTGTCCACGGCGTATCCAACAAGACATGACAACCCAGTAAACACAACAAGTCCAGTCAACACGAAAAGTCAGAACAAACCGAACAAACACAACAAGATCAACAAGCAAGAAGTAGACGTCCAGGAAGGGATAACGGCAATGCTTGAAAGTTCCAACAGAAAAGAGGAAGAGAAAAAAAGTACTGCAAGAACCACGCAACTGCCAGCTCGTGATACACATGTCCTACTCGCCCTCATCGCCCCCCATCTTGGTAATCCACTTGTTCATATGGGTGAACTTATCCTCGAAAGTCTTTTGCAACTTTTCCCCCGCCATGTACATGGGGTCCCCCTTTCTCCAGTACGTGAAGCAGTTTTCGAATATCTGGCGCATGTCTGCCAGGAAGTCCTGTTCGGTAGCGTATTCGCGGCGGTCCATCTTGGCCTTCATGGTGGAGAGATCCATGGGGTTCTTGACTTTGTCTAGGTAGTCCGGCACGCCGTCCTCGGACGGCTCGACGGGGTCGCGGAAGGGACCGACGAGTCTGGTCCAGAAGCCTGTGGTTATTTGTGAAAAAAGTCCGCCACCGCTCATGTTAGCATGATGAAAGAAGTACGAGATATACCATTCTATGTGTTTTGGAAATGTGTATCCAACATATCAGGGTGGAGTTTTTGTTCATCCTGTGCTGATGGAAGCAAATAATAGACTACTGACCTGGACCTGAGAGCATCCTCGTGAGCAAGTCGGCGCAAAAGTCGAGCTTTTGAGTTGTGGTGTAAGTGCGACTGTCGGGGTGAGCAGCGCCCGTTCTACGCCTTGTAGGCTTGGGTAGAGGCGTTCGAGTGGTTTTGGGCGCCGACAAGGCTATATCTGGGGTCCTGGCGATGATAGTGCCTGACCCAGGCTGCCCACTTGATCGACGGAGTTTCTTCACGGTGGTGAAGCCCTCTTCGTCGCTTGGCTGCTCATCTAGGTAGTTCACGTTCTTTCGCGGTGGCTCGGCAGACTGGTTGAGCACCAACAAGGGCGATGTGGACTGGACCGGTTGTTGTTGGGCTCCTTGTCGTTGAGCAGTTTCAAAGGAGCTCATAGCCACTACGAGCTCGCTCAGGACTTCTTGAGGCAGAGACTTTGCAAATTCCGCGCGTGCGTCCGACGATCTCATGTACTCGGCCGCCCATGAAAGAAGAAGCTTGCGAATCGATGACCCTTCTGGTGTATCTCTCCACACTTGGACCAGCAATGGGGTCGACGGGATGTGTTCCGTCAGCTTCCGGCAATCCGCCATGGCTTCTAGTGTCTTATCGCAGAGGCCATCGATGCCAAGGCTATGCCCCAAGTTCCAGAGTCCAACCAGCGACTCGTACGACGGTACACTCTCATTGTCGGAGATGATTTTTCCCGTGAACAGGAAGCTTTGTGCGAGCCCAAACGTCTCTGTTGTGACATCTGGGAGCTTGACCGTGTGCTCGACGGTTTCGGCCGTCTGTCGCTCGAGAAAGTATTTTCTGTAATATGCAGAGCGATGGCATAGGAAGTCTTTTTGAATCCCAAATGGTTGCTCGTCGGGGCCTACGAATATAATGACAAAGAGAGGATGCGGGTTTCTTTTTGTATATAAGGATTTCGCTTTCGTCAGTTATGAATGATGATAATGATTGAGGGCGTTTTCATTTGTTTCAATTTTGCTTCTTGTTTTCTTCCAGATAGGGTATTATCAATGCAATGCTTACAGCCATGAGAACTTGGGCTCCTTGGCCTTATCCGCGGCGACAGCAATGCTGTCCGACGTCAAGTCGATGGACATGGCTGACATTGCTTTCACTCGTCCTTGACACAGATTTCGTCAGTGTGTGCGCGTGGAGAGTAAAGCAGGGAAGAAATGAGCTTCGTAGGAAGAATGAAGAATCAAGGAGATGAAAGAGAAAAATCGCGACTTCTTTTGAATGAGGCAAGTGAGAGTGAAAAGAGGTTGAGAGTTGGGCGCTTGCGTTTGTGGTAATAGGGAGATTGAATGTGTAACCGGCAATGTAATCGGCCAGCTCTCATCGTGATTAGCCAGCTTGGCCTTCTCACGCATCATGTAAAGTTGTGCACTTTGGAAGCGCGTGTCTGGATGGGTGCATTGGATAATCGCCTGCGTTGGGGACTCATAGGCAGCGAAAAGGGTTGATCACTTACTAGCCACGCCAAGCAGTGTCACCGACGACTTGCTTATGATTTAGAACCCCGAGCCACGTATAGTTTCAAAATCACCCCCAAGTTGAGAGACTGAGAAATAAATTGATGCTCACCCGTTCACTCTGTGCGCCACTGCAGCGATTTACGAAGGCAAGGATGGGGGTGAAAGTGAGCGGCTCACTTTTTTCCTCAACATTCGACATGACCACGCAATGCCTGTTTTCATGATCAGACTTGGATTTGCTGGAGCGCTTGGTTTGCCAAGAGGTATTGTTGAGTTGTGATTGGCCCTCGGGTCTTTTGATTACGTGATGAGCCACATGTGGCTTCTTCCGTTTCACTTCGAGGTGAAGCACATTTTTGAAGCTGGAGGACAACTTCGGTCGCGAGCATAGGTTGGATTATTGTCCTACGTGTTGCAACTTGCTGCTGACAGCTGTCTGTAAGCATGCCTCTACTTTCGTATTCTCCTATGTGTTTTGCAATCTCGGATACCGGATATGCCGCTATTCACTACTCTCGCTTCACTGTTCAGTGAGCCACAAAACATGTTCCACGAGCCACCAGAATTAAGAAGCTACACACCAAGCAAACTTACTCATCGTATACCAGTACATTCACGCGCTGTACCGGGATGCTTTTCTTTTCTTCCTCTTCCGCACGCATATCGACACAAGCACAGAAAGAAGCGAATGTATGTCAGAGCAGCAACAAAACACATAAGACACGCGGTCAAAGCACAGACGCAACTTACCGTAGCAATGTTGTAATTGAACAGAGCGGCCAGAGGAATTAGTCTTTAGCATTATCGGAATGATCTTTCTCGGCCTTCGTGTCTCACCACACCGCTCGTAGCATCTCACAGCGTCAGCAGCAGTGGAAACAACATTCGTCTGCAATATGGAACAGTAGCAATTTCTCGTTCTTCGCGTCTCACATCTTCCCACCGGAATATACTCGCAACTTCAAAGTGTTGAGCTTTTCCGGCCTTCGTGCCTCATCAATCCGCTCACAAGATTTCACTGTCAAGTGACTGCTCGCTGAACGCATACACGATGACGTGGTTCGGGGATAGCCACAGCAATGCGACGGAGAGTGATGCACGCTAGGATGCACAATACATGACCAGCAAGGCTTGCCAGCCGTCTTGTGCTGCCAGTGACGCGCCCCACGACTCACGGCCTGAGCGTATGAGCTTTCTCGTCCTTGATTGTATGATGTATCATGAAGAAATGTTTCTGTACGGAGTAAGCCCTCCTCATAAGTTTCAGTTATCACTTGTGTGCCATCGCAGCAGGAAGAAGCAGCATCGCCGGTGCCTGATACTCTCAAGAAACGACCGCCTCATTCTCGTGCTTAAATATACATACGTGCCCGTCGCCCTTCCTGTCGCCTCCAAAAAAAAAAAACGACGATCGGTCCAGCGCCACCGGAAGCAAGCCCCCAATCCTACCTAGAAGGATTCCCAAGTTCTAACACACGACAAAATCAATCGGTACACAACCAACCCGAACTTCAAATCACGGCGCTAAAACCGGGTCACCTCAGCGTGGCTTGAGCTGAGGTGAGCTTCTTATCAGTGGTGGGCTCTCCAGCGCCTCCCACGCTTTTGTTCCCTTTCCTCTTCCTCGTCAGATTGTCTTTTTCATTCCCTCAACTCCCTTATTATTACTCCTCATCAATTTCTGAGCCCTGTTTTTACCACTCCCTCACACAGAACGTGTAGGAACGATGCGAAGCTACGAATATGTGATGATGTCGTTCTCGATTAAGAAAGCCGCCTTTCTGACCCCTCCCGAGTCCCCTAGCATCGCGTGTATACGACCACCGCACCCTTACGAATTGAAAACGGTTGACGCTTTGCTTATTCCTTTTCCACATTAGAGCAATAATCAGTGTCTTGGCTTACAAAGCTGACAAACTTGTTGCAAAAAATCTACTACATACTTGTGCTTGCAATGTGCATCGCATATTGATCTCGTAGCGCACAAGAGAGTACATACATGAGTAGCAGTAGCTGATGGCACAGTGACACAGTGAAAAAAAACACGTGTGATACACACAGCGCCGTGGAACAGCGTGGCATGATCTCCGAAAGGGGAGCTGAAGATGAAGAAATTGTCGTCGTCGCCCGAATGGTTTGTAGTCACCGTTTGTTGGCTAGTGCGCTCACTTCTTTTCTTGAAAAGATGATGATACACCGCCTCAAAAATTACGGATGACTCCAGCCAAAGTTGGCGACAGCCGAGACTTCAGAATTAAAAACATTCGGTAAGCGAAGCCGCTTCTCGAGCTGACCTGGCCCTGACCAGGACAGTTATGGCAGCAGAGGTCTCGCGCACAAGCATCGTCACAATGCACATACGAAGTTTGTATGTAGTGTAGTATGCACGTACCTTTCCGATATGTACATGCCTACGGGTTACATGCCTAGGTACTGTAAACAAGGATTAATCGGCAAGCAGACCAGGAAGGTTTCCCCAGATATTGGTAAAATGCGGGATAAAATGGATGGCGGTCGCCGGTAACGCGAGGAACTCCTCATCTCGCGCAACGACCCGGACTACTGTAGCCTGTAGGTGAGAGATGCAGGGGTCAGCTTTCCGGAAGCGAGAGGTGCGTCTCCGCGGTCGTTACCCAGCATTGATGCAGCGTGACCCTGGAGGTGTTGCGGCTTCAGTAGGGCGGGAAAGGGGGCGCCGCGCGTCATGAGGCGTGAAGAACAGAAACTCTGAGTCCCACTCCGTAGGTCCAGATGAGAGCTTCGTATGTAAGGTGATGTAACCATGTACTATCAAAATCCAGCATCGAGAGACCGAGGTGCGCCAGAATCCAGGTCAGGAACATTTCCGGCCTCCGATACCCTCACCCACAAGGTGGGCTTGTACTCGATTCTCCGATCTGCTAGGTGCGATGCAAGCACCTGCTGCCAAACCCGGGCGGATAGATACGACATTGTGCGATGGCTGGAGAGGGCGTGGGGACCGGAAGTTGTCATGGTAGGTCACAGACTCGCTATCAGTCTTCACCGCATCTCACAATCATTGTCGTACGGAGCACGCATATCTCTACGTACGTAGCGATCCTGCTTTTCTGCTTGTGGACATGCGAGATAACCCTCCTGCACAAAGGCGAGACGCGCATGAAGATGCATGTCGAGTGTCAATTTGGATGAACCATGGCACAATAAGCGGGAATGACAATGCCTACTGTACATGTATCCTCCTGTGAACATGCGTTCACATGCTTCCATCTCTCAACATCTTGATAGCGCTGATACTGCGTCATGGCTCTCGAGGCGCCTCGAGCGCAGCCACCAGTCGCAACGGCATTTGGGTTTGATTAACCCCAGCGACCGATTCGAGCTGGTTGTGCCTTTCAGTGAAGCTCAAGTCACCATGGAGTGACCACCAGTCAGCCAGTCTTATGGCCTCCGCAAAGAAATAACCGTTACCCGGTCCGAGGCACGGTGACGCGTAGGAATTTTACTTCGTACAATCGCATGCCAACGGCCTTTAACAACCCGTTATGTTGATGCAGCTAGCATAGGCACCTACCAGCGCCGGAGTCAGAACGGTCGACCAAATCGTTTTCGTCCAATCATGATCCATTTGCTGGGCCATTCGTCTTTCCATTGTCGAATCTCGAACCCAGCATTTTCTTCCTGGGGTTCCGCCTTACAGATCCTGCCAAGAGACGGAATTCTTCAGGCTTTCCAGAAGCAAAACGTCGCCGCGTCGCGCTCTCCACCATGGCGGAGTTGTCCAATTAGTGGCCAAGATCACCAAGGCCAAGGACCCATGGTCGGAGAGGCATTGATTTGAAGAAATGGCTCGCAGTAACAAATGCCCGTGTCACCGGCCCTGTGCGCGCCTCTTCCCAGCTTCGAAACCTTGGTGGATGACAACCCGGAGTGCTGTACCGAGTAAGATGGGGCTCGCGAAGTGGTTTTGGCAATTGGTAATCACATGCCCTTCCGCAACATTTGGTTCAGTCTCCCCCGGCTTTCAAAGTGAGACCTCTGACAAAATTGAACGTGGACTCTCACAATCGTCATCTCTCTCCTCGTCGCTCCGGCCAAGTTCCTGCCCCAGCAATATGTCTTCGCTGCCCTGCCATTGTGGTGGTTGCGGAAGTGCACTCTCGTCTTCGTCGGCCCAGCCATAGTCTTCGTCATCTTCGGTATCGGGGACTTCAAGACTCGCATCATCCCTCTTTCTTTTGCGCTGAATAGTGATGGCCGGTTCTGCAGTCATGTTTGCAGTATTGTACTCTGCACTCCTGACGCCAGTCTAAATGTTGTCCCAACGTTAGTCTAGGCAATAATTTAGGAATTTGGATGCAAACTACGCGTTTGGGCCATTCGGAAAGCGTAACGACGTACCTGGTCAATGCAGAATGAAGCCACATGTTCAATGGCATCGTTATTCGACTTCCCGTCTAATTTCTGCACACCAGCCAAATGCACACTCACCATCGTGCCATCGTGCCATGCCCAGTCTCTGAAGATGACTATACGAGTTGATATACCTTGATTCCACGCTGCGGTATTGACTGCTGGTACCAGGGTTGCTCCATGCTCTGATTGCATCTTCGTCGCACATTGTGACAGCACAACAACGGCGCAATTCTTGGTTGCTGCCAGTTTTTGCAGGGCACTAATGATAAACTGCAGACCTTGGCGCCGCTTCACCGATGCCGATTGTTCTAGTCACTCAGTGTCAACATGGACTGGACTCTTTCTCTTGAGAAAGAGAAACCACAATCGAACCGTACCTTTGTTTCGCTTCACACCAGTCGTTTTCTCCGGAGCTTTTGGGAGCCATGAGTTGACCAGGGCACAAAGGTTGCTAACAATGACAAGACTAAGGCGTTCTGGAATAGCATTGGTGTTGGGTCGTGCTACGAGAGCCATGAGATGTGGCAATGTCAAGCACGTGAACTGAACAAATTTGCCAAGGGAGTTCGATGCTGCTTGATGATCTTCTCTCGTCCCTTTCACAGCTGAACAATCGGATACGCGTAGAGCGTCTTGGAGCCGAGAGGTTTGCAATTTTTGGAAACAGTCTGTACGATCCGGCAAATTGTGAGCAATGATGATCACACGGCGATTGATATTCTTGATGCAAAACTCACCAATCCAGATGACATTGTCTTCATTCTTTAAGCACCTGGCAGCCAATTGAATACTGAACCATGTGAGTCCGTCTTCTTGTCGTCGCTCGAGTGGGGACAATATGGTGTCAAATCTTACGCAATTGACGTTCTGCCTGTCCCTGGTGGACCCCATATCTCAGTTACCTGGCCTCTCTTCACGCCTCCTTGAATGGAGCCATTCCCGGCCTCTTGAACAGATTTTGGGATCAAAGCTTGATCGAGCTTGTCTAACCCTGTCGATATGTATAAAGTCTCGTTGTCTTGGAGGCTATTCAAGACTTGCGATGCTTGCACGGTCGGCAATCGATCTACTCAATCTATCAGCAGAGGACAAGAGTTTTATAATGGACGTGGTGCAATTACGGATGCTTGGTATTACAAAGCTGGATATATCGTGTCCATGGATGGAATGATAATCCATTTCCCAACTCCACGGATGGAATGATACGAAAGTGATATGAGGGTTGCTCAACCGCCCGATCGTCGCGGTCACGGTCACTGACGCGCAGTCACGTGATTGGCGAAAGCTCCATCGACAGACGTAGACGGTGCGGCGGCTACCCGCCACGAGGTTCTTCCAAGTACAAGTCAGTCCTGTCCAAGGAACCATTCCACATTTCAATGGCCAACAATCGTCTGTGTGATATCCGGCGTCATCGGAGGCTACAAAATGGCTGACTTGACTGAAGAGGAGCGCACCATCATTTTTTAGAACCCTCTTGAGAACTCGCTCGACAGCGTTCGTGAGGCATTGCGCAAAGCCAAAGAAGATGCACAAGGCGAAGCTTTTGAGGCCGAACGATCCGGCCCATGGCCTGAGGCGGTGTCGAAATTATTCGCTGCCCTTTGCTTTTCCAGAGCCCGCCTGTGGCACACAAGCAGAATCGAGAAAAGACGCCAACTCTCGAGCAATCTGGGAGACATTTGCACAAGACTAGAGATAACCACGAGCTCCCGAGTCAAGTCTTTCGTCCCACATCACAGCTTGTACTCAATCAAGCATCGGATATCGACACTTGGACTGCCATCATAGCCGTGGTCGCCACAAACAAGGACACTCCGCCTACTTACCAGCCTCTTTCATGGCTACCGTTTAACTATACTGCAACGGAAGCTGAGGCAGAGGTGTTGGACGAAATTTGTAACTCTACTCATTGTGCTGTCGGAGGATTTCACCAGAGATATTTCGAAGGGCACGAATGGAACAGCTGAGCCGCCGAAGTATGGCAGAGAGCTAAGAATCTCTACAGCGATAATGAGAAGAAGTGGCTGCACCTTCCACTCCAGCCTACTGAGGACAACGTTTGCAGCTGGTGGCTTGGCTTGCAGAACGATTTCTTGGCAACCGGACCAGCTGCATACTCTGGAAGGCCCCTACAATGTGAGGATGGTTCTGACTCCGAGGACTATGGTTCTGACTCCAGGTACTCACAGGAACTGGAGCTTTTGGTCAAAATGAGGAAGAACGGATTTGCAGTAGAGCAGCATGATTGGCGAGACGTATTGGCCATCGGCAGAGTCAAAGAGTCAGAACTAACGGAGGCGAAGGAGCTATTACTTCAACTTGGCAGTGCCGTGCGAGAGGTATTCGCTCGGCAGCCGACTCGCCGCTTTGTTCATGCCTTTACTCTGACTGGTACAACTATGGAGACATGGGCATTCGATGGATCTGGAACCTATAGCGGCGCCACGTTCAACGTTCACGAGGAGCCCGAGAAGTTTGTGCAGGTGCTCTGCGGATATTTGTATGATGAGTGACGAGGAGCTGGGGTTGGATATCTTTACGGAAGAAAAGGACGGCAGACAGTTCGTCACAATTCTCGTCAATCCATGTGCAACGGAATCGATACGACTCGAGCCGAACCCCAAGCTGATGATTACCTATCGGCGAGCCATCGTCAGCCGTGCCACGATTTGCTTCCCCGCCAAGCCGACTGGCGCACCAGAGTTTGACAGAGTCGTCAAATATCCCTGGATTCCTAGCACTTGGACACCCGTGGCAGATCTACTGAGCAAGGCGAATGAGCACCGTGTGAAAGGTGTTGCGAAAGTGGTGGGCTATGAAAAGGCGATTTCGCGCATAAGCAAGCTGCAAGCTCCGTGACGGTCTGGCGTTTTCAGCACCACACAGGGACGAGATATCGTACGACG